>VWPW01000033.1:0-223680 GCA_013389825.1 Crypturellus undulatus
GTCTCTCACATTAGCCTGCCCTTTAACACTAAACTTGTATTTCTTGGAAAATATTCTCCCAGAGGGAAAAAAAGAGACAAATTAAACACTAATGTTTCCTTAAATCCATCCTTTCCAGTGGTTGAGTTATATTTATCTGATGGATTGAAACAAACCCATATTCCATGAAAACCTTAAAATGTATTATTAATCCTTTTTGGGAGAGGTTATTAGTGCAAAACAGCAATGTGAAAGTAAGTCAAACTTTCCATGGAAAAGATGTTGTTGTAACAATGGACAGTTGATATGAACAGTTCAGAACAGATGAATATAGTACCTAGATGTCTAGGATGAAATCAGGACCACAAATAAAATACAATGTGTACCTTAATGGAGTATGATTTAAGCAGAGAATTGCATTTTTCTTTCATAAACTAGAAACTAAAGCATGACTCTTACTCATTTCTTAATTCTGAGCAGCCATTTTCTATTTTGTGAGATTGGAACCATAAGTACAACACATACAGTTAGCTGATTAAAATCAATTGAAAGGTGTTCGTTCCTGAGAATGAAATTAAAGGGTATTTTTATATATAAATAATTATTCCAACATGATTCATTGCAGAGCTGGAATTTGAGATTTTAGGATATAAAAAATGTAGGCTTTAACTCTTTTATCAACAGTGACCATTAAGCAGCAGCGAACTTCTAAGCCTCTCTTGTGCTCGTACTAGATGAGACCACAATGCTGTGCTCTACGCTGCAATTTTGTCAATATGTTTTCCCATGATTTTTTGAAGAAGACATATATAAAGTATGATCATTATCATTTGCGTATCATTTTGTTATGCAGGGAGATAACTTTCATCTCTACAGGACAAATATAAAGTTGCTTTCAAGTACAAGTATTGATTTCAAGTACAAGGCCTTGATATTTGTATCAAGGCCTTTGCAAGTTATTTTCTTGTTCGAGGAGTCCCTGCCAGCATGTAGACTCAGCTTAACCCAGAAACTTTAAAAATACTCATCTCCTATGAAGCATAGGTCAACGGTGAGTTTATCTAGGCTATTTTTGATTTAAAACCTTTCTTTCCATAACAAATCTTTGCTTCTTTGGGAACAATCTGCATTAAAAAAAAAAGTGTTTGGGATAAACTATAACATAGCAAGTGAATTGATTTGCATTAACCACAACTTCCTCAAAGAAAAGATTGGTTGAACTGATCTGATTTACTGATAAAACATAATTGTCAGAAAAGATGAGTGAAAACTAAAAGGAGAGCAGCAGTTTTTCAAACACCCTAACTCTACTAAATGGCATTCGGAAAGATATGAACATACTGGGAATGATTTGTAGGGCTGATAGTCCTTGCAAAGAAACATCCTAGTTCTCCATCCCCACTGCAGACTTAATCCCTGGCAGAATTACAGAATAGAATACAGGCAGAATAATATTCTATTGCTTGCTCCTGAAATCAGTCTTTTCCGAGTAATGTATTGTATTCTATTAATTAACTGGAAGGATAAATATATACATATATAAAAAATATTGTATATATATATATCCATAGATATATATACGCCTTGGTATATACCAGAGGACTCAGTTGCTAATACTAAGATATGCTATCTATAGATGTAAAACGCCTGAGTATCTCTAAATGCTTAAAAGCTTCATCACAGTACTTAAAAAAAAATGAAATGGGGAAAGCCACAAGCAGACTTTTTGACCATATATTTTAAGTCTGAGTCAAATAAATTGTATTACAAATAAGCTTATCCTCAAACAGCTTTCTTACATACCAAAACCATGGAATTCCACATGTGATATTGAATATGCTTGTTCAGGCCTTGAAAGATATGAGATAGTAGTTAGTATAGATAGTTATGAAGCTGTTATGAAATTGCTGTATTTCTCTTGTTTGAGAGATTGTATATTAATTATAGGACACTCTAATAGACGGGGCACACCAAAGTTACGGGCTGCACTCAACACGCTTATCAGAATATATTAGAATGGAGTTTAGTGTTTGATTGTAGCTCTCATGTCAGTATGATAGTTATGTTTTATATCATATCTTTGAAGACTCCTCTTTTCTCCTTTTTTTTTTTCTTTCTAAATGACGTAGAAAAGGTATTTTTGCCATTTGTTTGGCCTGCCCACAATGCCTCCCTGCAGAAGCATAGCACAATGCCGGCTGCTCCTTAGAATAAGATAACATGAACAGAACATATAGAAAACAGGCATGTACACAGTGTTAATGAAATGACTATGTTTTGTGTTCAAAACTGTGAACTGTTTTGTGTTCAAAATGAACTAATTAAGCATGTCAGTAATAACAGGATGTTTGATGAGTGGAATATTTTTATGCTTAGTTCTAGTAATTCCTCTCAAATAATCATTTGTCTGAACAACAAAAAGTAATTTAGGAGAAAAGGAAATGCCAGGTATTGTTCTGCCTTTTCCATATATTTCCACAGACAAAATATGCAGCACATTTTTCCATCTTAAGTTCTATTGACATAAGCAGCTAGATGGTAACTTGAGAGGGGAGCAGGGAAAGGTCAGCTTTTAATGTCAGCTTTCTCTTTGAGAGAAAAACAACAAGAGCAACAAATATTATTAATTATTTTCTTTTAAAATCATTTCACAGTGATGTTCATGGTTTTTGTGCTGGCTATTACAAATCAGAGCAACACAAAACAGAGAATGCTTGAACTAGGGGAATGATGGCATGAAAACTAAGCTTTTACATTGATCCTAGAGGGCTACATAGAATAATGGAGAGAACACTTTTGGTCACAGTGACAGACAAATGCTTAGAGAAAGATGTTCACTAATATGTTCACAAAATTATGCAATTTCTTTATGTTCATAAAAGTCACCTTTTTGTATTGGTGAAGTATTTTTGTTGCATTTATAGATATGACCGTTTTAGGGAAGTTTAGTCACAGCTTTCGGTCCAGAGCTGGGAGAATGAAAGGGCTTCTGTAGATTAACAAATGTCATGGCTGAAATTGGTGCTGGACAGGCCCTCTCTGAATTAGGTGTATTTACTAATGGTGTTGAAACTCTCATTCATAATAGTTTGTGGACTGTAATGGATGCTACAATTTTCTACATTTATCAAAGTTACATAACGTGCTTTTGTATATATGTTTATTCATCTATGTGTGTGTGTGTGTGTTTGTATTGTATATATATTTACAGCTTTAGTTGTTGCATGTGTTAAACTGTTTTCCAGTGCATTTTATATCTAGTGGCTGTTAATATACTTTCATCACTGAGAATCATAAGGCTTTTTTGCTTGTTTATTGTTTTATTTTTAATGAATGAGCAGAATACATCATATGTTCAGATTCCATTTCATATACTTCCAAATGTATATTTAAATAATGAGTTTGTCTTGTTACACAGGAACAATAGCCAGGAATTGTTATCTCAAATGCAGATATTCTGTAGCTATTAAAACTACAAAAATGATGCAAAAATATCTTAACTTTGTTTTTTTTTTCCAGACTTTCTTAAAACTATTTTTCCCCCAGGTTTCTTTTCAACCTCTTTTCAGTTTGACTGGCTGATTTTCCCAGTTTGCAGATCTCCCACAAGTAGAACAAGGCATCTCACTGCCCCTCAGTTTGATAGAACAAAGTGACCTACTCATAATGGCCGCAGTCCTTAGAAAAATGAAGCAAGTGGGTATGGCTCCTTGCCTGCAGCAGGCTTGCAATTCTGTTTTTTGTCAAGAGCATTATTGCAGTATGTCAACCTCATTTTTAGACATTTCTAAGGTGCAGAAACAGATATTTTCTTTACAGTCACTGTCACCGTCACTTTTCCAACAGTGGTTGGAAAAGTTGGGAGATATTAAATACAGTCATTATTGAATAACTGTACAAAGGAACAGATATACCACCTCCATGGCTGACTATGCAACTGGACTGTGCATCAAGAGCATTTGTCAAACTTATATCAGGTGCCAGAAACTGACCGTTTGTGATACCTGTTTTCTTTAGGATGTTGCAAGCTAACTTTTTAGCTGTCCCTTAATGTGTTGTTGTGTCTTTTTTACATGATAGATTGTATCACATGAATTGGATGCACTTTGTGACTTCCTTCATGTGATTTTTAGGAAAGAGATTTTATATGTGTGAAAAAAGAGATTTATATGTGCTATTTTTGCGTGTTTGAACAGCCTGCCAAAGGCCTTGTGTGGAAGACCTTGTCTGATCTGAACATAATAAACAAATACCTGCCCCAACTGAGATATGCCTCATTTCTCAAGCATTTCATAGGTGCATAAGTAATATTTGACAAAAATGCATGAGATATTCATGAATCGTAAAACACTTTTTCCTTTTCCCTCTTTTTAAGAAAGTTTTAGGCTTATTTATAACAGTTCTAGTCATACATAATTTAAAAGCTTTATAATCTAGCTGAAGATGGCTTCATTTGGTGTACCTCATATCAAACAAACTTTCTGATATGGATGTGTTCCTGTTAACCTCTGTGCTCTTTGAGGTAAAGTCTAGTGCATATGAGATAATATTCCTTATTTAGTAGCTGCTCTTTTGAAAACTGTCACCAAAGTCTCTTTAAGAAAGAAAAAAGAAAATCTAGACAACTAATTTGTAATGTTAATGCAAATCACTTAGGTTTGCTTCACATGTATAAGCAGGAACCAGCAGGTAATGGAAAGCTGCTTCTTGAAGATGCTTGGCCATTCTCAATTTTTGTTCCTCCATCAATGCGCAAACAATTTATCATTATTACTTCCACCAGAACTATTTTTAACAATTTGTTTCACATTTCATTGGCTGACAACCTTGCAATAAGATATATAGGTTGAAAGACTGTTCCATAACTACTGAGCTTTTGAATAAAGGCATGGTTGGGCAGAATTCTTTAAAACTTCAGGTTTTAAAGATTCTATTTCTTTTGAATATGATATTCTAATATTGTAATATTCTTTGAGTCTCTCCACCCTCCCAGCCTCAATAATTCCTTAGGAGGTTTGCACTTGAAAACCTTTGCTATCTAGTTAGACTGTACAGACTGTACTAGAGGACTGACCTGACTATAAAATTGGACAAATCTTAGAACTATAAATCAGTGGAGCAAGAGAGGTGGTTCTCAGAGACCAGCAGGTTGAGTAGATGATTTTTTCACATATGTTAGCATGAATAGATTTTACTTGTTTGTTTGCTCTTGTTCAATACTTTGGTGACTTTTATACTGTTATTTTAAGAGGTAACATTTCATTTTGAATCTATCACTAATGAATGTCTTCTTGTCTTAGTATTACAAAAGCATATGGTTTATAAGGTAAAAAGTTGGTGAAATTAGACACACTTTTTTTTGTAATTTTAAAATGATTGGAATTTAACAGAGCAACTACATGTGTAGTGTGTCTACAGGAAGTGCAGGAAGTAAGGGTGCATTTTCATGGGAAATCATTGTTCAGTAGTGGTGCTGCAGTTTTTCAACCACCTAGAGAGATGAATCGCTGTCAGTAACACCGTAATGTTTACATCTCAGTGTACTGTGAAAACACTGAATTTTAAAGGAATTTCTTAGGGAAGCACAAGGGAGAATGTATTACCGATCAGTTTCCCTGCAACGTGAGGTGTAGTAAAAATAATTGTGTGGGTGAGATCCAGAGTGCTTCCTTCAGCGGTTAGGGTAAGAGGATTTTGATTCCTTTCATGCTAAATGCTGAAATGGGAGACAAACCTCCTGCTGGAAATGCCTTTGCTGCAAACTTCTGAGAAAGTCGGATTCACCTTTCTTATACATTAGGAAGAAATTATCTTAGGGACTATTTTATTTTAAAGGTGTGTGGCTTTGCCATTTAGCACAGCTGACATATGTGTTGTTTATGAGTCATCGTATATGGATAAAAGAAAATCTTTGTTAGTTCCTAGCTCATGTAAATGCTTCTGGTTAAGACTTTTTAAAAGTCATACCTATCCACTGTTTCTCTTTCTTTCCCACTTTCTCTGCAGTTTGCTGGAGATAATTTCCTGTTTTTCCTGCTTCCTAGTTCCTAATCATTTGTCTGTATTCAGTCTCATTTCTGTGAAATAAACTGATTTTGAAAAATAAAATAGGTCCTCCCTTCAGGTAAATGGTAAAGCACATAGGATAAGATGGTGTGGCAATCTCCGGTGTATTGTACAAATAGACAGCCAGGGTGATAAGCATTTAACTCAGATCTGCTGTAACCAGGGAGTCCGGTAACAATGCCTTTGGGCAAAATTAGCTATTTGGTTTAAAGTACCTGGAAGGCAGCTTCCCAGAGGTACTCTAGCGTTGTTACTCCTGCTGTGAAGCCCTTTGCTCCCCAATAGTATCATCTGCTCCCTAAATATCAATGCAGTGTTTGACTGCTTCCTTCACTTTGATTATCTACGGCATTACTCTGTAAAAGCTAAAGGTTACTACCACTGGAAAGTGCCTGAATTATTTGCGAGAGCAAAGCTAAGATAAAAGTTAGGAACTCAATATATCTGAGAATATAAATCACACTGGTATAAATCTTACTGGTATAAAATTAATGAAAAAAGCCATTCCAACCTCCTGTCTTCCAACATACAAGTTGGACAAAAATAGAGGAAACAAGAAGAAGCCATTTCTGTATCTGACAGAATTTTAAATGCTTTGAAGAGACAATGAAGTATTATTCTGTGAGTCTTTTAAGATCTGTAGTCATATCACTAGTCATGAATAAAAGTAGGAGAACTTTTTTTTGGTGGAGAACAACAGAAGAGTCCCTATACAAATATATGATTACATAGCAGCATTTAGTTTTTGGTTTACAGCTCTGTGAAATTTGGAGTACATCAGTTTTACACACAACTATATTTGGAAAACCAACTTTTTTTTTTCTTTTTTCTTTGTTTTATCCTGAATATTTTAGGTTTGTGCTGGAAATGCAACATTTTTGAATCTGGCAGCCTTTTCAAAAAAATAAAAAAAAACATAATAGCTATTTACAGAACAGAACAGCAAATATTAAGTCAAAAAGTTAGGCAAGGCACTGAGAATACCATCAGCAACTATTTTTGTGTATGCATGTCTGACTATATCAAAAGAAAATACATTTTAAACTCTGTAATAAGCAGCCACATGGAATAGTATATGTAGGGGGCTGCAAGACAAACGCGTCTGCATTTCCAAGGTGTTCTTTTCAGATTATTTATATTTGGCTATCTTTCCCTGAGGATGGAGAGCTAGAGCTGGGGTATCTGCTGGGAATCTAAGGAAAAGCTTCTTGGGGCTTCAGAAAAGAGCAGCTGTTGTATGCAAAATGTAGTCATGTTTTACTGTTGAATATACACATCTCACTTTGGATAAATAGAGAAAAATTATCTTCCTTTTTTCAGTCATCTGTGTCAGTAGAAATTACCAAATTGCATTAATTTGTATTAATGTATCCATAAATGTTGACTTTATAACATTTCTTCTGCAGCCATATTTGAAGTTCAATATTAAACCCTCAAATGTTTGAAAGAGGATAATCCTCTGAGAGTTTTGGAAAACAAGTAACTACTTAATCTCATTAAGGGAGTTAATCTAATTTATGTTTTTACTAGACCTCCAATAACATTAATTTCTCCTGCTGAATCTTGACTCCAGAACTTGTCCAAAGTCAACTTTTAGAGGATGATAGATTTCCAGTGGGCCTTCCGTAGCCCACTTCTAGGCATGACGTTTGGAGTTAGCAGATAATTGTGCCTTCATGACCTCTAGAGTGTGTGGTAGTCAGAGTTGCCACATTACCCTTCCTGAAAATGATGAATGCCACTTTCATTTATACTTTAATTTTTGACATAGTGATGGGGATAAATACGGAAGAAATACCTCCCTCCTCAATCTTTTGCTTAAACTGAACGAATTAAATAAATAAGTTACAAGTATAAAAGTACACGTCTAATAAATAAAATTGAGGCTCAACATAGCTTAAAATGCAAATAGCTCTGCTTAGACTTAAACAATATCTCTTGTTTTCACTTCCATGCAAAATAATCCATTAGTGATTTCAGAATAAACCCACAGGACAGCATTTCCCAAACTGTTTATGCTTTGTGGCATCTTCCTGGTATAATCCATACCTCAATTTCTCGCAGACATAGCTGAAATAAATACTTTCTCAAAGTCATACTTTCTCTCCTGCTTCTTCCCACTCTTCCTTATGTATAGTTTTGAAAACTGTGTTATAAGAAATTAGGAGAATAGGAAACAAGATAACAGTAACGAATATTCTACTATATCAATGCTACCAAATGTAGAACAACAAAGGTGGTTGAATTAGGTTGCAGAATAGGGAAAAAAAAAACATTTTTAAAGTAATAAAATAATACAAAAAAAATCAAACTACTTGAATTTGAGTGATATCTTCAACCAGGTGAATTGTTTACTAAATAGACTAAGAAAGAAAGACAGAAATACTGTTTTCCTTTATTTTTCCCCCTTGTATTCTAATGCTTTAAAATTAAGCGCAGTAATAGCATTCAAAATTATACATTTTTTATTTCATAAATATATAAATGGCAGAGCTCTTTCTGATATTTAGATCACTAACATAAGCAATTGCACAGAAAGGACAATTTTTGATTGTTTGTTCTCAACTTTACACAGGAATTTGGTTTAGGCTCTGGTGGTATTTTTTTCCCAGGTACAGGAGGCTGTCTGTCAAGCCGAGTTCCCTTCCATGGAGTCTTTCTGTGTACTTTAATGAATATTTAATAAGGTAAGTCACCTAGTGCATGACAGGCTACCTGTGCTGTTGTAATCTGGGAAAGGCAGCTCCTTGTTCCTCTTCCTTTGCTCATTTACAGTTCTGTCTTGGTGGATGAACATTCAAATCCTAAACGTCCCCAAATGCAGCAGCCGGTTACTATAATGATTTAGCTAATACTCCAGCACGACGAACATCAAAATAAACATTCTCTGCCAAAAGATTCCCCACCTGTTCCCTGCCATGCATGTGCGCGAGCGGAGTAAAGGCCGATGTCTTTCCTTCCTAGCAAGCTGACCCCGTAAAACTGTGGCTGGTAGACCCAGCGCATGCCCCGTGCCTTTTGTAGGCCATGTCAAAGTCATAGGCAAGACCATTTAGACCAAGCAATGTCTAATTTTGACACAGTCTTCTTATTTTGAGGCTATACTTTACCCTTGTCCTTCTTTTCGAATTATCTTCTCTCTAAAAATGTCTCTGCAGTGACAACAGCAGTAACTTGCAAGGCTACAGCTAGAGATGAAACACAAAGTCTTATTACTCCAAACAAGTGACGTTCTGTAAAAAAGCTGCTATGTCTATTTGAGTTCATTTAAGAGCATGCCTTCCTTCTTTTTCACAATAATGCAGGATACTATTAAAAAAAAACAAAAAAAAAAACTTATATTAGGTAAACTAATGGGTGATTAAGGGCAAACAGAATGTCAGGGAAAGGTTATGCACCAAAATGTTGCTCATTATAATTCCTCACTTTTTTCAGTAAACTCCTTAATCATATTCTAATACAAACAACTTACTGTATTAAACTTTGTCACTCACATTCTTCATGTCATCTATTTCCTGTAACTATAAACATATTTATTCTTGGCTTGCTTATTCCTTATAAAGTTTACTGGGAGCTTATTATTTGTCTTCTAGATAAATTATTGATATTTTGCCCTAGATCTTGAACCTTACATTAATCAGAGCAATGGGTGTCAGGCTCTGTCGTCAGTATGAAAATCTACATTTGATCACCTTGCTCAATCTTTCTGATAGTTACAAATACCGGTTGTAGTATGTAACCATTATAATTTTCTAAAGAAGAGAGGCTTGAGTTTTTTCACAGGAAATTGTGTGATGTAACACTGTAGATTTTAGCAGTTATAGGTAGGATTATTTAAAGTACTGTATAAGATACTCTTCTAAATTGTTCCTATGGTACAGAGTTGCATAATATAAAGAACACGATCTAATAGTTAGCTTTTATTCACAGGGACAGTCCTGCTTCCACCCATTCTTTGAAAATTTTATCTTTGCTCCTCCTCTTAGTCCACACAGGTGTTACCCAGCTATCCAGTCAGCCAGGGCAAGAAGCTAATCTGAGGAGGAGAATTTACTTTTTCTGCTGGGATTCTTCCTTGCCATTTAGCTCCCAGAAAGGTCTTTCCATGCAGCCAGCCTGGTACCTATATAAGCATGGAAATGAAATGAGTTCTTGGCCGGGGTCTGGGCCTGTGAGAACAGAGAGGCAAGACCTCCACTCTGTGCAACTCTGTGGATAGTGTTATGGACCATCATGTCTTGTTAGAGCCCATTGCATGGCAATTTTCAGTGCTTAGACAATTGCAGAGTAGTTTTTAAAAGTAGCTAGAAAGCTATTAGCATAAATTACCTTTGATGAATCCATAAACTATATGTTTTTTTTTTTCTTAATGTTCTGGTATTGATGTTTTGAGAAATTATTAGTTTAATCTCTGCAGTGCTCTAAGTTGATACAGGTAGAATTTTCCCGAAATTACATCGCATGATGTCAAATCAGTATAATAAGCAGACGATTGGTATGAATTCTACTTCATTTAATCTAAATGATATATTATCTTACCCAGCTAAATCAAAATCAAAAATGAGTTTGTTTTGATTTGTTTTGTTTTTTAATGGAAACATATCCTATTAATAGCAAATATTATTGTGTCTTGCATGCATCTCTTCTCCTTCAAATCTTGATTTGCAGCATAGTTAGTTCAAGTTTGTTATGCAATATGGTGATACACTGCAAGAGAAAATGTGGAATGAACTGCAGAGTGACCAAAAAATGTGAATTATCAAATTTTTAGACTTAAATGTTTAAAGAATAATCCCTTCATCCTATTTATTTCTAGGAAGGGAAAATAGACTCCAGTGCAATAATTCACAGCAAATAGCTAGTGAGCACCCACTGAAATCTGTAGTGGAAAAAAACTCCCGTTGGTATCTCAAAAGATTATAGGGAAATACATGAGACAGAAGCTTAGCAATAGTAATGAACTTTGTTGCAGTGTACAAATATAAATTCACATGTGTCGTGCTGCTGATATTAGATAAAAGAGCACCTTTCTGTCCGCTGCTGTACCAGTGTTCATTTTCCAGCATGTGTGTTAATTTATTTATATTCGGTCTCAGAAAAGTAATCATGTCATATATTTGTACAGCTTTTATTATGTGTGATTAATCTACTCCTTAATATGTAGATACAGGTAAAATATTAATACAGATAAAAAGTAATTTTGGCATTTAAATTGTAAGAATCAGAGATGGAAATTGGCTCTCAGACTTTTGCAACACCCTGTTGTTACAGATGATGTTCTGGAAATATCATTACATCAAATCTTGTGGGCAGCTGTCTTGATTACTATACAGATTCCCTAAGTGAAATGCAATTTTATCCTAAGTCAGAAATCAATGACTTCTACATGCAGTTAGGACAAGAGCTTCCTAAAACCTTCCCTGTAGTGAACAGAGAAACATTTTTTCTTCTTAGTTAATTACAAAAATACTTGCCAAAGATGGCATTTGACATTAGATATTTGTTCTCTGGAACGGTCTAATCAATTATTCTAAATTATTCACTTTGACAAAGATATAGGCTTCTATCTGGAAAACCCTAATTTTATGTGCAAAAATCTCATGTGCTACTTTAAAAAAAAATCCTCCTCAAACATTGACTTGTGATAAATGTCACATCCCAGAGATTTTTGTCCCTCCCTTTTGTTCTGAAAGCAGTTAAAATGCATATTTGTTTTCTTAAATGTTTTTTCAATAGTAATTAAATTAAAGGAGGCAAGATTGTATTTCCTTTTACTTTAATCAAAAGTTAGACTCAATTGCTTACTGAATGGGTTGATGAAGAACTGCGATTTTAAAGGAAGATTATGAATGGGAGTTTGCCTGGAAATCTTTTGGGAAATGTTATAAAAAATACACATCCTGCCATGTAGTTTTGTCAAGTATTAATGATCTTTTTTTTTTAAGAGCAAATTGTGTGAATCCCTGTGATTTAAATCAGGGCTGGATAGAGGTAATGTCACCTAGCAGTGACCAGCTGGGCTTGCTACAAATGCAGCGTTCTTTTTGAGGGCGTGTTATAAACTGTGGCTGGTTCCAGTCTATTAAAGTCAAGGACTTTAGACGGCAAAGATTTCTTCTTCTCTTTGCTCAATCCTGGCTGAGGCCCATGTATTCTGTCAAGAGGAGAAACTTGCTTTGTTGCTGTGTTATATATTGAATAAGCCAGTTGCAGTTTCATGCAAAAGATAGTGCTAAATATTCCTGAGGGAAGGGACAGCAGGAGAACATTGAGAAGGAGAGCACAGGATTCCTTTATGGCCATTTGGCATAATGTGATTTGCCCAATGTTGTAATTCCTCTATCCTGTTCTGTTTTGGGGGATTGCAGGTGCAGATTGTTTCAGAGTCTGAAGCCGCTCATGTTATGATATAGCTCTGTGTTCCCACTGTTTTGTTCAGTGCTTGTCTCTCAAACTTTTTATTGCAGCATATGGCTGTCTGATGTTAGCATTTCACCACGGACAACATAATGAACTTCCATCAGTCTATTGCTCCCACAGGCCTCATGCTAGCTGAACAATGGTGAACATATCAGGAAAATAAAGTACCTCTGCAGAAGAGGTTGACAAGAATGTATAGAATTTGAACAAGGATCCCCTTAATTAAACCCACATAATTTTATTTTTCTCTCAAATTTTACCTAGGTTCTGGCATCTTGATTTTTTAAAAATAAATAAGTCTTAATTGTTTTGCCTTCCAACAGCAGAGTAGCAGAGGATCTTCTGTATGATTTTGGTTTATAGTCTTAACTCAGTAGATGGTAGAAACAACTTTGAAGTTGTGGTCCAAATATCTTTCTTTTTTCACTTTTTTTTCCTAATCCCATGTTAAATTCTTGGTTGTTACTAAATGTTGTGCAAAATATTAGATTATTTCTTGAAAGTAGTTTTATTGGCAGATCTTGCTGTATTTGTGGCCTATGTAAACAGTTTTGACAAACACTGTTAGTGTTTAAAATTGCTGGCAAATGCAAGCAAACACTAAAGGGTTTGGAAGTTTATCTGTTTCTGGACTGCTAAGGAGTGTTATTTTTTAACTTTCACCAAGGATTTTTGGAAAACAGTTAAAAAGTCCAGTAGAGCAACTGAAAACAAAAGATAAAAGTGAGTGACTATAAACCATGGAAATATATCCAAATGTAAATGACATGCTTATACAGGGATCATAAAACACTACATTTTTATGGAAATACTTCAGGAAGCATAGGCATTAGGTACTTTATCTGAGCAATTGATGAGTTGAAGGAATGTATTAGTTTGTTTAGAAAACTGGCCTGAAATTTTTGTTCAACTAGAGATTCTGTCTCACTTGAAAGCTGGCCACTACCTGTCTCTTTGATAGTATTGAAGAGTAACACAAGATTACTCTCTCACAGAGCTATGGATTTCATCATTTTCATCAATACTTTAGGAAATTTTACCTGGACCGTTAAGTCCAGCTCTTATGTTATATTCCCTACGACTTACATATTCCTTCTTGTCGAGTCACTGATATCCTTCTTATAAGCATTTTTTCAATTGCTGCTCACACTGGAAGTCTGCTCCAGAACCTGATTGTTCTGGTGAACATCAGGATTCAGTATTCCAGTTTTTAAGCTAAATTCATTCTTGGCTGGTTTATTTTATTCTTGGACTAAAAAGCTTACATTCTATATATGTTTACAGACAATACTCATATTTTTAATGGTGCCCATACGTTTAGAAAGCATGTAGCATTTCTGCTGTTGTACAAATTAAAACCCAGAAAAAAATACAATGGTTAGTCAGGTTGTATAGGCTGAATTAAATTAAATTCCTTGATAGTTGATTTCTTTGGTATAGCGGAATTGCTCTGAAGACACGAAAATCATTAGGTCTCATTTGAATGCTGAAAGGAAGCTAAGGATGTACTCCAGTGATGTCAAAATGTTTGAGCATAACAGTTTAAGTAGTTTTTACGAAAAGGTCACAGAGCTACAAGCAATATGAGTGAACAGGTTGTCTGGACCATTTATGCTACCTAGGTGGACACTGAAAGACAGTGGAACATGGCACCCCAGGAGGTTTATAGGCTGAGTCCTTAGCCAAGGGATAACATTAACATAGACATCAATGAATCACAGAAATACACACTACTGAGATTGAAAGAGACATTTAGAGATCTAATCCATCTAGTCAACCACCCTGATCAAGGAAGGTCACCCAGAGCAGGTTGCCCAGAACTGTGTCTAACTGGCTTTTGTATATCTCCAGAGAAGGAGACTCCAGAGTCTTTCTGGGCAACCTGTTCCTGTGCTTAGTCACCCTCAAGCTTTTCCTCATGTCCAGACAGAACTTTCTGTGTTTCAGTTTGTGCCCATTGTCTCTTGTCCTGTCATTGTGCATGACTGAGAAGAGTCTGTTCCCATCCCCTTTAAATCCACCCTTCAGATATTTATACACAATAATAAGATCTTATATAAGTCTTCTCTTCTTCAGACTGAGCAATCCTAGCTCTCTCAGCCTTTCCTCATAGGAGAGATGCTCCAATGCCTTAATCATCTGAGTAACCCTCTGCAGACTTGCTCAGGGTACCCTGTGTGCCTTCATCAAGGTGAATGATGAGTAAGTTGAACAGGATTGGAGCCAGCATTGACCCCTAGGGAGCACTGCTAGCTACAGGCCTCCAACTAGACTGCACTGCTGAGCACAACCCTCAGAGCTCTGCCCTTCAACCAGTTTTCTATCACAGTTTCTACCAGTTTCTATCCACCTCACTGTCTGCTCACCTAGCCTGTATTTTCTTAGTTTGCCTGAGAGGATGTTGTGTTGAGACAGTGTTGAAAGCCTTATGCATCTACTGCTCTCCTGCCATGTACCAAGCAAGTCACTTCATCGCAGAAGGCTACCAAGTTCATGTTAAGGGAAAGGAATGTGTGTACCCTTTTGTGAATGGTAAAGGAAGTGTGTTCAGTTCGGAAAACAACTGTTTTGTCTTCTGGTTATCTCAAGGTATATATGAACTTCAGAGAGTGATCGCTACTGTGGTGAAATTTATTAGTTTGTATATTAAGTGTATGCTAATGCTGACTATAAGTAATGCTGGATTAAGTAAGAAATAA
Organism: Crypturellus undulatus; assembly: GCA_013389825.1. NCBI lineage: Eukaryota > Metazoa > Chordata > Aves > Tinamiformes > Tinamidae > Crypturellus > Crypturellus undulatus. The sequence continues at coordinate 15,165 of VWPW01000033.1, forward strand.
GGAACCAAAACTACTGAGCTCGCTTTCTTGAGAGCTTTGCAGATCATCTGCAGACAACTGAAGTCAGCCAAACCATTATATATGTTGTTTCTAATAGAGGAATGGTCACTGAAACAATTAAACAGTGCTATTTCCCGCAAAAGCTGAGAGGCAGCAAGGGCCCAACTCAGCAGGTCCTCTAGGGATTGTCTCCCCTTACCCAGAACTTTGCATTGCTGCTCCTTGGTGAAACTATAATAGCTGTCCATGCAATAGCTCAAAGATTCCCAACTCACAGCCATGCTGGGGGATCATTTGTGTCATATTGAATTATTTATAGCATATTTTTCTTCACTATTCTACAGCTCCACAAAGGAAATTTCCTGGTAAAATAAGTCTATACCATTCCCTGGAATGAGAGGTAAAAGTAGGTGGTATTTTGTCTGATCCTCTTCCTATTATTGAATCAGGAGGGGTGATTCACACTGTTCTTTTTTATCTTAAATACTTTGAGGAACATTGGCTAGCAAGGGAATTCATGCTAGAATATGGATGTGTTTCTAATTATCCTAATGGACTACAGTGCTCGTCAAAAATCATTAAGGTAATCATCCATGCTGATGACTGTGCCCTTGAAGCAAACATAGTGAAATATGCAGAGGACTGTAAATTAATTGACATAGCTAGCAGATAGGTAATACTAAATTTATATAGTGGCCTTTATGAGGCAAGCCATACACAGATCCATAATTACAGCTAGACGGTTAAAGGTTCCTGAAGACTTACCCAGTTTGTCAGCACCTTATTCAGTTACACCTTCTTATATGAGGAGTTAACAAATTCAGAACTAATGCTTCTTTAGTTAATGATCAGACAAAATTTGCATTTAATATTACTCTCATGCTCTTTGTATAGGTGCAAGATCTGTCCTTAGATGGAAATACATGGATTTTTGATATATTCAAACTACATTCTTTCTTATGTATAACACAGCAATGTATTATCTGTAATAATAATGTTTTGGATCCTAATGACTGTAATTCTGATGGTCACAGAGTAGTTTTGCTGAGTCTGGAAACAATAGCTGGGAATCTGTAGATTTGCTATCTGTGAAGTGGCAGACAGTAGTTTCTGAGGGGCTCAGGTGGAGAATTAATAGAGCTGAGGAGGTGAGATAAAAATCAGAGATTTTAGATTTGATATGTAGCTGTTCATAAATTGAACTTGGGTTAGTCACACTCAGTCAAAAGACGGAATGTTCTCAGTCAGATCATCTCTGGTTAATGAAATGCTACTCCAACAGTTACTGTACAAAGAGATGCAGTGTCAATAAAACACAGTCACAGTTCTAAAAGAATTTTGAATGGTAATTGTGATAGTATACTCCATTATATAGCCTAGATAGTAATGTTTTGTACAAGTCTGTGAGTCTGTTACAAGTAGACATAATCAGTGAACTTCTCCATGCACTGAAACCAAGCAATCTGCATTTAACCACTTCCCTTTTGTTCTTTTTCATATATTTTAGTTACCCACCCTTGCTCAAAGCAAAATGTATTGATTTATATTATTTCTATGTCTTTGTTTTGCACCTTTAGAAAACATTGTTCCGTTTCAGAAGTTACTGGTGAAAGAAAATATTGTAGGAAAGTACCATATAGGTGGTTAAATCAAAGCCCTTGCAAACCACACTGTATAAAAATTTAGCCCACAAAAGTCTACAAAACGCTTCCTAGCATCAGACAGTGAACTTGGAAACTATAATAAAAGATTATACATCAAACTTGTAAGCTGCAACACAGATATGTCAAGGCAAACATCAAAAGTTACTTAGTGGCTGGAGAGTGTCCTTTTTTTTCAGAGGACCTTCACAATAGAGAAAATACCAAAGACCAGATGTCTCAGGCCACAACTGAAAGAGCAACTCAAAGCCTTGGAGAAGTTCAGCCAGCCTCTTGTAACCAATAAGGGAGAGCAGAGGGGACCAGATTATCATGGGTCTTATGGGAATGTGCAGATTCATTTGAGGATATTTGGAGGGGCTTTGAAACTGATTGTGGGATGCTGTAGAAGGAATGTGGGAATGTGCAGAACATATTATGGGATGTTTAGGAGAAAAGCCAAAACCTCAAACTTCCCATTTCTTTCATGTATGACTTTGCTCTGCAGGTGTGCAGGTGTATGAGTGATTTACTAGCACTGGGCTTTTGAAGTTTAGTTTATCCATTTTCTCTTAACTGGAAGCAAATCACAGCCCTACATGCCAAAGAACAAACAAACAAAAATCTAAAGAAAGCAAAGTCACCGTTGGTATGACTTACTTTGAACACAAATTTGCTTTGACTTTACTTGTGATAATTGGTTAATCTTGTATGTTAAAGAAGCTCCTAATTAGACGAATAAAAACTTTATGGTCACCTAGTGCATTATACCCTCATTTTTTTCATTTGGCTTCTAGGTATGGATCAGTTCCTATGATTTTCCTAAACTTATTTTACATTCAAATCTTGAAAGGGGAAGAAAAACCTTCTAGTTTCCATAAACAAGTTATACAAATCTTATCAGATAGGCTGAATTAAAAACGACTCAGAAAATCATTTTGATGGATTGTCATTGATAACTCATCAGTGAGATAACAAATGTCTTTGTTAAGTAATACAAATCCACTAATACTACAATTACAATAGGTTGATACAATGCAATTATCAAGTAGCTCTGTTTACTAGTATTAGACAATCTCTTAACTGTGGATATGAAAAAAGATCCTTCTCCCTATTAACAATTAGCAAATAGCAAAACTAAATAGGTTGAATATGTGGTACATCTATGCCTTCTCCACTGACCTTCTGTTGCTTAGTACAACCATATTCAGGACTCCAAAATATTTGCTGTTATCAAAAAAGACTTCTTGGTGATCATGTCACAATTCATGAACCTCTGAGCCTCACAAATTCTCCTGTAGGGGTGTCTTTCTTTCCCCTTGAAGAAAATTTAATTAGTACAGTTTTTTTCCCCTCTTCTAGTGATATCAGATTGTTAATATATGTGTTTTTCTCACCTATACTGACAAAACATATTTATATTTCTAAGAAGGATTTTTTCTCATTTGGTGATTATTAATAGTTTCTCATACTATGAACCGTTACCATTCAAAGACATGTTGCATCTCTTCTCTTGGACACTCACTCCTATTATGTATTCAAACTTTCTGGCTGTATATTTTGTTCTCAGAGAAGCTTGCTTGCTTTTCTTTGTGGGAAAAGCAGGAGGAAATCATCTTCTAGACAAATTGACTGGCACACCTGGGGCAAAAAACCTCTCTTGAACTATCATGGACCTCCATTTCTCTTGTTTCCTAAGTGAGTGACACTTCTTAGTAGCTTTGCCTTGTGGAGAAGCAAGATGCTTTTACTCTTTCTGTAAATTGAGACCCTGTAACTTTCACTTGCTAAGTGATCTGTGTCATCTATGTTTTGCCTGAGTGCATAATTTACCTAAATTTAATTTCATTATACTGCAACTCTTATGCCTTGAAATTTAGCCTTTGTCTGGGCAAGCAAGCCCAACTTACTTGTAGTCAATATTGTCATTGTCAGAGCAAGCGTGTGAAATGTTTCCTTTAATACTTATTATTTCCATTTTTTAACTATTATAGTGGGACAAAACTTGTGAGAGATATTTATTTTTCAGCTGAAAATTAAAATTATAGGGTGATCTTGGTTGCTTTGAATATGTCCAGATAAGAGATTACCAAATTAAATGTGAGGGATGCAGGTTTCAATGAAATTTTGAAACAAGTCAAAATGTTGCTTAGGGTATGTCGTTTTTATGGAACATGTAATGGGATGTAATGATTCAGATTTGACACTTTTTTCAGTGACAACTCACTAATCATTTCTGAGAAAAATAATTAAAAATCTTTCCTCTACTTTTATGCTTTCTAAATACTATACAGCACACAGGAAGGTTTAGCATTGTGCCATCACCAAGAACATTTTCAATTAAGTGTGCTTAACAGATATTGAGTAAAAGCTTCTGGTCCCAAATCAATCAAATGAAAACTTGGTCACATCTAAGGCTATATGACTATACTAGCTAAATACAAAATTTACCATAAATTTCATTTAAAAATTCAGAAAGTTTTTTCTTCTATCTCAATTTGGTTTTAGTCTCCATTTCCGAAGTAAGCCTGAGGTTCTTTAGACCTGTTACGTAGCTATTTTTTGTGCGTAATTCAGTGGGACCAAAAATATGAAGGGATCTTAAGGAATATCTGTGCAAAATAAACTTAAAAACAAGAGTGAACTGCTAAGCACCAAAATTAGAGAAATGCATTCTTGTAGGTAAGCAATTGCCTTCACAGATTTTGTGACTTCCAGCATCGTGCATCTGATTGTCAGGATGGTAGTGAAGGATGAGGGTCTTTTTTGTGACCTACCATTGGCACCCTGTGAAATACATGTGCTCCAAGTGATTGTGCAGTCAGAACTATGACCTTGAATAACATCCAAGGTATGTTCCATGGAAATGAAGTGTACTTCAAAAAGTCTTGTCTTCTAACTTCTCACACTTAATTTACTCTCAATGACAAATATTGAGAAGATGTTAGCAAATGTGTGCCCTCTTATATTTGTTCCTAGTCCTGAGAGATGATAAAAGTGAAAGATGAAAATAGTAGCTTTTCTGAATAAGAAGTAGAATTCACAGAACATGGTGTGACCAGTCTGCCCTCTTTCATACTGTGTATTGCAAGGTAATTTGAGATGGTATATAATAATAGCTTGAAGAGCAGCATTTATTAAATGCAAATCTTGTTATGCTAGTATTATAATTTTCTAAGAGAAATGGCCAGATTCTTATGAATGTGAAATCAGTAAAAGCCAGGGTAACTGGAATAAATATCTTTCCTTCTTTTTTTTTTAGATTGAAAAACTACATTCTAGTTTGGTTATAGTGTAATTTCACAGAAGACATTGCTTGGATTACTCTGTTAAGTAAAGATGATGAACTTTGACAGCCAAATGGTATACATGGATAACAAAGTACATATTCTCACAGAATTGCCACAGGTACTGAAATGCATTTATGTTGGGTAATGCTTTCTTGATTAAGTCTGGGCAAAGTTGAAAATGTGCTGCAGTTAGCTTTGAGAAGGTGGATATATAGCCAAGTTCCATCTTGCGGTGTGAGTCTTGTCTGTGTGCTGATTACCTGTGAATTGTCATGTGCCAAATGTGATTTGACAGGCAAAATCACTCTTGCATTTCTACGGAAGTCTTTTTATTGAAGACTAATAAAAATGCTCACAATAAGATTCCATATTTTTTCACTCAGTATAGGGCAGCAAGCAAACAAAGGCAATTGAAAGTGATGGCTACAATTTCATATATGTGAAACATATGAAACTGTGGTCATCATCTCAAAGTGTTATTTTTGTCTCTTTCAGGATGCAACTCACTTTTCTTCCAGCTCACGTCCTGAAAGAGAGAATAAATGCATTTTTTTTTCCATCAAGATTAGTGTTCAGGAAATTCATGATTTCATTAAGAAGGGGTTTTGGTTGGGTCACCATTGCTTTGCATTCTTGTGAACATTGATCTATCAAAATTACTTCCACAAATTATGATGAAAGTAAATTCTGAACCTGCACAATCATGTTATTAGGAAGTGATTATATTAATTAGAACATTAGATAGTATGTTTTTTTCTGCCAGGGCTTTGCCTCATTTTTAATGGATAAGTTAAATCAGCTATAAGGATATTAGTATAATGTGCAAACTTCCTCCTTCCATTCTTGTCTAAAATCAGTACATATCATGTAAAGCAAGAGATTTCAGAAATAAAAAGGATACTCATGTCATTCCACATGCTGTCCAGAAGAACAGGATTTATTCCTACTTGTTCTATAGTTAATGTTCCTATTTGAATCAGATGATTTACTATGTGAATTTGATGTAGGCATACTGGCTGAAGTTGAATGCCTAAAACTGCAGTGGAAGAAGCAAGAGAGTATAAGACAATTAAGTGCAGAGATTCTACAAAGCACCAAGACCTAGCTATTTATCCTGGGAATCAGTTATGAGGGATGCTCGTTCTGCAAACAGTAACCTAAGATAGCTGTGCTTTGTTCCCCAGGATATAAAATGTTGATGAAATTTGCTTATTTTCTTTGAAGGCTAAAATTAAGAAATAAACCAAGCCCTCTTAACATATACAAAGCATTCCAGGAATGATGAGAGTTAAAAAAAAGTGCCACTCCACTTACATTCAGTGCAAAGTTTAGGATTTATTAATGAAGACAGTACTACAAAACAGCAAAACTGTCCACCTAATTATTTTCTCAATGTAATGTTCACTGTGTGAATAAAAGCAGTACTTGATAATCTCACAACTAGGATACAAATTAAAATAAATTATGATATTAAGCCATTTATTGGGAAGCCTATGACACCTCCCTAATTGTAAACCTCTTAAAATGACTTAATAATCTGATTTACAGTTTTGTAGTTCATCACCCTTGCAAACTTGCTAATTTGTAGCAATTAACTGGTATTTTAAAGCAGGTTAATCAATGAACACCTAGTGAAATTAAGAGATTATTGGCAATATTTTGTAGCTAGTGATAAAGCCTTAATGAGTCTGTGTACATTTAAGATCCAAATGCACATAGAGACGTTTTTGTTTCACATACAGTATAAGTTCTTCTCTCTAACAGCAGATTAAGGCTCAGTATAGATAAAAATTTATTAGTTCACGCACATATCAAGATACTTGAAACACAGCCATTGCCCTGATCACCCTTCAGATAAATTAAATAACACAGGCCACATAAAGCAGGTCAGCCTAAAAATCTTTTCAGTCTCAGCTTTCAGCTAACCTTGGATAGCCTGGGGTAGATGTGTGCAAGGGGGGAAGCACTGATGCATACTGAGGCAGTCATACTTCATCATATATATGCTTCTAAGCTGAACACTGCATGCTATGAGAGAAGTAGAGAAACATCTTAATCTCTGATCAGCATTAATGTTAATTAGCTTTCCTCTTTTGTGGACACAGATTCACCCACACTCCTATCAATGAATGCTGATACTGTCGTTTTTCTTTTTTTTATTTTTCATTCTGTTTGTTTGCTGAACGTATAAGGGTCGTGTGGTCCTTTATTGGTGAAATACCCAGGTCTCCCAAATTCTGCTTTCAAGAAGAAATCATTTAAATAGGCTTCGTCTGGAAAATACAAGCACTGCCCTAGTGCAAACTGAGAAAATGGTGTTTGACTTCATGTCCTCTTGTGCAAAATGGTGCTCAGAACTCTTGTTTCAGCTCCTACTGAGGAGCTAATGAGGGAGAGTTGGGAACTGTTCCTCCAGCAAATCCTGGGACACTGTGCAGGAGGAAAGATTATCAAACCCAAACTCTTCAAAGAGAGAAATCTTAATAATCTTTATTAGAAAGCAGTTTATAAAAACTCTTTACTTTCCTTCTAATTTTCCTGTTTTTTTTTAATTGATTTTGTAAAAGGTACAATATTGGAAATGACTATTTATGTCATCAATACAAACAGGAAAAACATTACCCCAAGAAATATATGGTAGAATTTGTTCTGGTGATATTGTTACTTATTCTTTCTTTCTCTGCATTTAAAGTGTCTACATGCTCATGATCTTCTAAATGTTGTGGGTGAACAGGAAAATTTGATGAACAGAGAATATAAAATTTATGAGCAATATTTCCCATGTAATCTTCAGTGCTTCTGTATTTTATTTTAGACTTGCTCTTCCCTCAGTTTGATATTGTATATGGAATTCTTTTTATTATTCACCCACTGATCTTTAATCCATGACCTTTTATCTTTTTTTAACAAAAGGTTACCTTTGACCTTTATTTCTGTGTGGATGATGTTTTTGTCACACACATTCTCTCCATTCCTAAAACTTCACTTTACAGGACATGTTCTATCAAGCAGTGTGTAACATGTACAGATTCCTCTGTACATGTTCCATTCTATTGTAGTAGCATTTAGTAAGCTATATGGATTTGCTTTCTTCTTGGGTTGAATATAAATGGATTTCAGAAGACCATTTGTGAAATACAGTGTTTTATGCTCACTGCTCCAACTTTTGCAGCAGTGCATGCCTTTTTTTATATTTACAGCAATTATATCTTCTCCAATCAGGTACAGGTATTACCTTTTTTTTTTTTTTTTTTGCTATTAAAATATTTCTTGTCATTTTTCTCGGAAAACAAAGAATTAAAATTGTTGCTTTTTTGTCATATCTACTTCTCTGCACATATGTATTATTCCTTCATTTTATCTCTTCCTTTTATTTTAAAACCTGTTCAGTCTTTTTAGTAGAAAAATAGAGCACAGAAATCATAGAAAAAAATAAGTTGAATGGGATCTCAAGAGGTCACTTTTATCAACCCCTTGCTCCAATCATGACTAACTTCAAAGCCAGATATGGCTGTGCAGTGCATCATCCCCTTGAGCTTTGAAAAATCTTCCCAGGTAGAGATTTCACAGCTTCTCCTGTCAACTCCTTGCTGTGCTCAAACTCTGTCATTGTGAAGATTTCTGTTTCACTGGAATATCGCGTATTCCTTTTCTGAGGAGATGTAGTTGTTTTTTCTGGTGGAGATTGGTGAATCACTTCACCTTCTGCACATCCAAGAACTACTTTCATGAAAGTCTTAAAAAGTTATGACTGACGTCCTGGAATCGGTACAAAGATAGAGGATGACTTTAAATGAGTGCATCACTTGTTGCTTCCCACCACCACATATAAGTCCCAAAAGTCTGCAGGAGGTAATAATTAGATTTCACATTATTTTAATTGTGTGAATCCAGATTGACTATAGAGCTAATATTTTTTTTCTTAGTCTTAAGGACAAAACAATTCAAAAGGAACAAATGCTGCACTTCACCTCATTCCTTCATGTAATTTGGTCTCCCAAAAAGTGGTGAAGATGAAAACATCAGTGTGAAACAGTGTGAGTGGATTACTGAGGCAGAAAACTTATAGGAAAGGTATGTGAGGTTCCTTATTCCTTATTCCTTGGAAATACGCTCAAAGCCGAAATACATTTCCAAGCTCAATTATACCAGATTTGACCTAAGATTTCTATTGAAAGTGATAGATTTTGAATTAAATTTTAGTTATTCTTAAGAATATTTCATTTTAATATTTTGTTATTTTAATTTTTATGTACATTAAATATTCTTTTGAATTTGATCATTAAAGTACTAGCTCATTAATTAGATAACAGATAAAATGCTATTAAGATGAGAATTCTGATTACAGTTGTGAGTTGCTATGTTCTTGACCATGATTTGGATGACAATTGTACTTTTTACAACAGTACAAAATAGTTGCTGCAGTTTTTAGTTTCTTCATGACAAACAATAAGACCTTCCAGGAGGAAGCCATCAGTCTCTTGTTGTTAGGACAGATCTTGCACTTTTTTTTCCTTTTTAGGATTATAGCTAAGCAAATGCTACCTCAGGCTACTGTATAAAGTGAGTAGCAATTGAGCCGAGTCACAGAATATTCTTTACTAATTTGGCATACTCTCCAACAGAGACTGCACAATATATTTACAACTAACAGAGCTTTTATTTCAAGCATTGTTTTTTGGCCTCTTTCTTCCTTTTAGATTGCTCTCTTTGCCACATTCACAGCTGGATATTGCTGTTCGTGTAATAGCACTTACAGCAGTCAGGCCAACATGTGCATCGGGATTCAGCTTTGGCTGAATCATTGGCTTGCAGCACAAAAATTTTCTAGAAAAGAAACAATATTTTATTTCTTTTTAATACCCACATTCTTGAAAATATAATTAAGGATGACGTCAGCCCATAGAAAGTAATTTGGCTCAATTCTGTAAGTCTCCAAGCTTTGTTAATATATAATATTATTGTGGAATTCACCATTCACGATCAATGAAGGAATAGTATTTTCTCAAAGTTTTAACAATTTAGTGAGAGTCAGAAATTAACAAATGTACCTTTAACTGGAGTTAAGACTAAGCCAAAAAATTCATCCTTATTTGGAGACTTTTAAAAAGAATTGGAGGTCTGAATTTTATGAATACTGATTTCAGATGTAAATAAACCTAAAGGCTAATGTAATTCTTAGTATAAGATCCAGCAGGATCTTAGTGCAGTTTAGAGATCAAGCTGTTATTTTTCAAGCTAGCGTATGAAAAAAAACCACAGAGTTGCGGCCATATTAGACCTTTAATAACCACTCTGGGCTGTGTGATTGTAATTATATAAAAAACAAAAGCCTCTGAATAGCACTGCTTTACATGACACTTACTTTAATTGATATAAATTAATATGAGCACTTCCAAAGTGTCAGATGGAGTATCATGCCACTGGTTTTACAGTCATATCTATATGATGTCATACTAGTGCATCTTGTACAAAAGGAGATGAACCTTCTGATGAGTGAACAATAACTGCCTGTAAATATGATTGCAGATGCCCTGTTCTTCAGCCAACAGTCTGTCTTTTCTGTTTTCCTTGAATTTACTCATACAAAAATTATGCCCTGTTGTTTCTTTATATATCTCTATAAGTAACCCACCATAAATCGCTTGGAAAGCATCAAAATGAAGCTCATTTCATTAGCTATGTCATAAAACTGATGTAAATAAGAAAGTAAGAGCTCCCTGCAATACATACCTGATACTGGTAAGATCAGCAAAAGCTGCTGGAAACTTATGATTGCCAACTGATTTAATAATACTCCCCTCATCATCAGTTGTGCAAGTAACAGCAGACCCAACAGACCTCCCTGCTGTAATAAGTTCTTGGCCCAAGTTTGCATACTGAACTGGGAGGAGAACCTTGATAGTCCCATACTTAGAAATGTTCTATAACCTCTCCTCTCAGAATGCATTTCCCCTTCTTCAACCACAAACCAAAAGTTGTGGAATCAAAAGTTCCACAGGAATTTAAGGAAAATATTCTTAACAGTGAGGAGGACAGAGCACTGTAACAGGTTGCCAAGAGAGGTGGTGGAGTCTCCTTCTGTGGAGATTTTCAAAACCTGCTTGGACCCAGTCCTGTGCCACATGCTCTAAGTGATCCTGCGTGTGCAGGGGGGTTGGGCTAGATGATCTCTGAAGGTCCCTTCAACCTTATCAATTCTATGATTCTATGATTTTTTCATAAGCCTATAAATTCCTCTGTCTCAGTTTCTCGCTCGTGTTTATTTTGGTTGGTTGGTGGGGTTTTAGTTATTGTTGTTTGGTTTTGTTTTTCAATTTGACCCATATGTCCTTTCAGCATTTCTACTTCAAGCCCAAAGTGCAGAATGGGAACATTTGAGCTAGTGATAAACAGGACTGAGACACAGTGCAGCACTTGGAGCTTATCCGTGCTAAACACCAGAAGGGGCATCTTCATACTGATGTGACTACATTGCTTCTGGTTTGGGGTTTCACAGTTTGGACTTATGTGAACTATGTTAAACTAAAGGCATAGCCATCACCTTATCCTCTGATGCGTTTACCCTTTTTTATAGAATAATGGGCAACTCTATCACAGTTCATGTGTTTCAGAAGAAAAGAGGGATGTTACAATATACTGTATCAGTCCAAGGGCAGTCATGGCTTGGATAGGACATGACTGCACTTAACCAAGTGTACACGTGAGATCAGATATTACAGGAACGACAGAAAATAGATGTTGCAAAATGATTTGCTTTTCAGCTGCACTCTGGAGCTTATAAATCATAGCTAAGTCAAGTATTTCTTCATGAAATTGGGTCATTGATTTATGGAGGTAATAGAAACATTGAAGTTAAGTAATAAAATTCCATGAAATGCTTGATAACCTATAGGAAGGAAGCCATACACATTCAGACTTTCCAGCCTTTGAGGGGAGAGAAACATCCTTTTTCTACTTCCTGAGATCTATACTTTCATTCAAATAAAAATTAAAACTCTTACTGCTGTGTTTTTTTTTTTTTTTCAAAACTTTAGTTTTCGTTATCCATATTGGACTTGCATAGCAGCATTAAACACAACAACTCATAGTTTAAGAGGATTATTACATTTTCCTAGATAGAACAGGTTAATTAGTTTCATGAGGGGACTAATGGTGCTGTATTTTTGGCATTACTCGTGTTAGTATCTTGATTGTGTAAAGAAGGTACTAACAATTGGACTGATGGACTAACAGATCCTCTTACAAACCTGCACAATTCTGTAAAGGGCTAAATATACTAATAATCTGGTTAATGTGATGCTGACACATTCAGAAAGTAGTGAAATTGAATTTACATAGATGAATGAGATTTCATTCATAACTGTACTGACTCAAAATCAAAAGAACCGGCTGACACTGTTTAGTCACAAAGCAATAAATAGTATATTTCTGTTGAAACTTTTTTATCACTCCATTTGTTTCCACATACTATTAAGCTATCTTTTCTTTTTCTGATGGGATAATCGAAGCCATAGCAGAACCTCCTTAGTTCATGCTGTCAGGCCCGAGAAAATATCTCCTGACTCTTTATTCTTACAACATTAGTTCTAGTGTCATTTCGTAAAGCTAACTGAATTTACCAAATTTCTCTACCATTTAAACCTTTGTGTACCTGTGACAATTATGTAAGTTACACTTCTCTACAGCAGCCCGAGGCAAGAGTGTATTTACTGTATGCTTTTCAGCATTGATTGACTCTTGCATTGATAAGATTAACTCTTAATTTTTGTGCACAGAGTCAAAGAATGGTTGAGGTTGGAAGGGACCTCTAGAGATCATCTAGTCCAATGTCCCCCTGCTCCAGCAGGGACACCCAGAGCACGTGGCACAGGGTGGCATCCAGGTGGGTTTGAAGATCTCCAGAGGAGGAGACTCCACAACCTCTCTGGCCAGCCTGTTCCAGGGCTCTGTCACCCTCACAGGAAAGAAGTTCCTCCTCCTATGGAGATGGAACTGCTTAAGAGAAGCTGAACTTCAAGAAATACTTAACATTTTAAATGCTATTTGTCTTTGAAAAGCACATCAAGACATTTCAAATTCTACCAAATTTCAGTGTGATCATAATTTTCATTTGTTCACATAGTGTGGTAAAAATAAATAAAACATTTAAATTACACTGTAGCACAACACATTCCCTTAAGAGAGTCATCTTGTACTAAGGAAGACATAGCAAACTTCATATTCTGACCAAAACTCATCTTCCATCTTGCAGTGAAGAAATGTTCATGAATTCATTCTGCTTATAAGATATTCCTCAAAAGCAGGAAGATATTTTAGGATTGCAAATGAAAACAGAATTTAGCTCTTCTTTTGTTACCAGTATAGCCTTCAAAGAAAATCTCAGTCTCTCGCTTTCAATTACATTTTCAGAAATCCAAGAGCCAGTTCTAGTACTTATGCAGATACTGCTGCAGTGCACATAGAAACAGATGGAAATAAAATATTTTAAAAATTCCTCCAGTCTACACTGGTAAGAATATTTTAATCTCCATGTGTATAATTGTGCATAAAGCAAACAAATTTCTATTTAAAAAATCCAAAGAAATATAATTAAAATAACATATAAAGTTTTGTTAATCAGTTTGTATAATGACTTTTTGTCACATAGCTTAAAGAGCAATGGAAAGAGTTTTCTTCTCAGCTCCCTAACTCTGACTCATGTCACAACAAAGTACATAATTTAATATGACAATTTCTTCTAATTCCAAGTAAGCATTTAAGCATTCTGTTGCTATTAAAACCATTATCTTCTTATCTACTTTGTGGAGACACTTTGGCTTTTCAGGATTAAACAAACTCATTTCATAGGCTTCCTATTTTTTCTACATATTTTCTCAGAGTACGATTACATGCAATAAGAATTTTTTTTCTTTTTGCTGTTGATTAGTAAAAGAGCAGGTTCTTCCTAACCAGATTTATTAATTTGAAAGAAAAGTTGTTATATAATCTGAATTTTAAATGGTAGTTCAGAGACATTTCAGAGAAGTTGCCTTGAGTATCACACTCCTGTGATCACTCCTTCTTAGGGAGTTAGGAAATAAAAAGATTCCAAAGTAAATCTCAAGAGACAGAATGATTCAGAAAGTATTTTTCTATGCTTGAAAAGCCCCTGCTAATATATGCAGGAGAAAGAGATGAAAAAAAACAAGATGCTTCTTTTTAAGACAATTGCTTCATACATTTTACGAGAAAGGATTCTCAAGGGGCTGTCTGGGGGCCTCATGGGTTCTCGCTCGTAATGTGTATATAACTTTAATGCTTTGACTTCAGTGCAGGATATACATGCTTGGGGGTGTCTTTAAACCTAAAATAGCTTATGCTCATCAGTTTGAATAGCAAACTGTCTTGTGAAACTGGGGACTTTGAAACATTTTGTTTCTGCATTTTCCTTAGGCACAACTTATATACTTCAGGATGAAATTCCCTTGTTATCATTTATTAACGTTGTTTCTTTTTTTTCCAAACAGAGAAAAAAGATTCCTCTCTCTTAACCTAGATGATAATGATAGTCTTTTCAGTTTACTTATACAATTAACTTTTGATTCACACTCATATAAATATAAGTATGTAGTATTCTGTGTTCTAATAGAGATCAAGATAATAATAGCTTTTCGTTTTAATCAAAGTAAGTTCTGAAAGTTGTTACTTCTAGAATAAGTATATGATTAACCATTTTTGCTAGCTGTTCATGTGTTATTCCTACAGTAAAATCCTAGATAGTCTTGGAAAAGATTTGGTGAAAATCTTGTAATAATAATAATAATAACAACAATAACAATAACAATAACAATGTTAGGAGAAATATTATAATTATAATAAAAATACAATTATAGTATAGTAATAATAAGATTGTTATGAATGAACATAGGAGTGTGGAATGAAAATAGGAGTCAAATTACAATCATCAGCACTATAAAATATTTCTTTTAAGTTGAAGAGTCTAGAAAGATCTTCTTCATTTTCTTAACAGAGAGAAAAGTGGGCTAAACCCCTAAAGAAAACAGGAGTGAATACAACAGATGTCTTAATAAGCAGAATAATATTTTTAAGAAATCTAATTAGGCTCTTAGCACTTGATTGTTAAATGAAAATCATTTTTGAGATATAAAATGCCAGCTTTGCTTGGCATTTTGCCATCTGAAATGTATTTTAATATGAAAATAGATATTCCTTTTCCTGCATGAATGAATTTATTCATTTTATCACTGTAGTACTAAAAACAGTGCTTTATTGCTTGTATATATCTTAAATTGTTTGCTTTCCTCACTGAAGTAATAAGCAACTACCTGTTGCTATTAAAAAAAGGCACCCAAACTTCATGTATATGACAGTTTTAACGGCTAGTGTGTCTGAAAGTGGAATTACCAAGATTAGTGACAACAGTGTTTGCAAAGACCAGACAGATTAGAGGTATCAGATTCATATTCTCATTTCCTGGGTAAAGCAAAAATTGGTTATATAAGTATAAAGTTGACAGCTAGCATGCTGAACCTTATTAACTAGGATAGTGTGATTGTGTTGAAACAAAGCTTTTTAAATATAAGATGTAATTACTCTATACATTTTCTTTTGGCCAAATGCAGGAACACTGAAAGCTGATTTTATACAACAATGTGGCAAATATTCTGTAAAGTCATGGAATTTATTATAAATTGCACATACAATATTTTTATCATCATTTCAGACTCTCCAGTATTTGGAGAGTCTGAAATGTATGCAAAGCCAATGTCCTGATTTTTTTACTCGTTTGGGAAAAATAGTATTGTTGTTTAATAAAATGGCAATATACTCTGCTCTCAGTGGAAAATGTTTTCCAGCTCTCTGAAGGTACTCCCTAGATAAGCTACTACGATATATTGAATTCAAATCCACAAAAAACACAGGTTTGAAATCTCTCTACTGAGACTGTTTAAAGGACTATTATTATCATTAAAAATTAACAGATCGAGTGGTAAAGTTTTATTAGACTAAGAGGAATTAAAAGGATACTTTTCATTTATCAAACAGCAAGAGAACAGAACCCAAATAGAAGTTAATAAAATGTGCATTATTCAGAGTTGTTTAGGACTGCTCCAAAAAAAAAAAAAGATTTAAAATCTGGTTAAAGCAAGAAGGCATGCTAAAACTACTGAATTCAAGTAACATGCTGCATAAAGCAGGGGGCTCCAAAAGATTGGCAATTTTCATCTTTTCTCTTTCTTTCAAAGAAGCTGATTAAACTGATTAGTTGTTGAACGGCACCATAGAGCGTTGCCCTTCATGTAAAAGTATGTTTCAGAAATGGGCAAGTATTTTTTTTTTCTGATAAGCTTTAGGTAGTGGACTTATATTGGATAGGAATTGGTAGATTCTCATTAAACTCTGATAAATTATCCCATTAAACTCATAGAACGATACTCTGATAGTCCTTTGCAACAATTTAAACTCTGAGGACAAAACTCCTGATTTTTTTCTTTTATTTTTGTCTTTTTCCTTGATTGAAGCTACAATTTTTTCCTTTTTTCCTCTGCATCTTTCAGGTGCAGAGTGCATCTCCTGATAATCAGTTTGGCTTTGAAACTTTAGCTTCATTTTAACCTCTTCTGTCTTACCAGAAACATATTTATTACATAATATAAATGAAATAGCAACTCCAGGATTTCTCTTCCTCCAGGTTTTAAATGGGCAATAAAGCAAGTTTCTCATAGTGTAGCTAGTGTAGTTACCCCATAAAATTCTATAAAGTTCCACAATTGTGATGTACATGTTTTCCTCTTAATAGAAATCTACCTTTTTGTTAGTGAAGTTCTTTTTGCTGTCACTAATTTAAGGGTTTTTTTTTTTTAATGTATCACTGATAGCAGAGCTAAGAAGGTATAGGAGTTAAAAATCAGTAAAGAAAAAATAAGTTGCTGTGGCTGTCTCATGTTGTTCGATAATTTCGTTCAGCACTCAGCTATTTGACAATAAAAATGTAATCACCTCCACATGCATGTGGCAATATTCTATTTTAAAGTTTTAATACTCAAGGCAGCAGCTTAAAATCACTTCTCTGCTGTGCTCAGATTTTAAGGTTGTTTAGAGGAGTGGATAAACACTCAACAGATGTAATATCACAGTAAGGGTTTAGTAATCACCATAACAGCAAGATGCCCAAGTTAGCCAGAAAATGTCTTTTTCTGCTGCAGCTTGGTTATTCCAAATTCTGTCATCCTCAGAGAGATCCTCAATCCTCAGCCTCGGCATTTTCACACAAAGTCCCATTATTTTCTCATAAGAAGGATGATTTCCATTGCAGGTCTTGTATACACATGCCATAGGCTGGTTTCTCTTTTTTTCCTCTCACGTAACACAGATCAGTCATATGATTTAAATGGATTATGTGTACACATAAAGAAACATTGTTGACTAAATTATAATGCCTACACTACGCATTATCTTGGCTTCTGTAAATTTCACATTGCAATACATGAGTATATGAAACAGTCACTTCTGTTTAACTACAAAGTACCTAGCAACTTTTTAAGATGCACGCATAATTATGCTTTATGCTCACTGACCCTCTTTCAAAATCAGTTGTAAACATATTACTCCTAAGTCATACCTTTCTAGTATGCCACTTTAAGCTGAAGTGAAATTAGAAATATGTTTGATGATCTGCTGTAAAACACTTCTTGCGTTCTGTATGGTAGCTAAAAACAGATTCCCCGTGTGCTCTCCTCTGTATTTTTCTGCACATAGAGTGACTTCTAAAATTAGTAAGGAGCTGCCATTTTATTGCTTGCCACAATACTATAGCTAGAGAAACAGAGAAATAGTATACAGGTAGATTTACAAAAGAAAAACAACCTCCCAAAGATATCTACATTGAAAATCTGTAGAATCTGAATATTTGCAGTTCTGATACAGGTCCAGCTGTAAGTCAGTCCAGTTGCTGTGGCAAATGCAAGACTCTTCTATAGATGTTCATGCAGTCTGCATCTGCAATGTGCCATTATATATGACCAAGAATGTAATTGTTGTAAATGCTGTGGGTATGCAATATATGATGTGGGAGATGAAAATGAGACAGCTTGCTCGAGCGCAGGAGGAGGAAAACCAGAGGCTGCTGAAAAAAGGTCCTTTACGGACTGTTACTGTGGATGTGCTAATGGGGGAGAGTGATCACAGTGCTACAACAGCGCAAGCAGGAATTTCTGCTGAAGGCTTGCAGCAAGTTAAGGTACTTACTCTCCATGCTCTTAAGTTCGTCCCGGAGGCTTGTAAAAAATGACAGTCTTTTGTAAATATTAGGTAAGATGCGCATCAGTTTGCATTTTCTGTGCCTTCTATCAATGCTATGCTGCATAACATCAGTATTTTGGGGAATCTTTTGGGGAATTCAGGATTCACCATGTGGATTAAGGGAATATTGCAGAAAAGCTTGAAATATTTAATAATCTTTGTTTGTATTTTAATTTGTATTCCATGCTTGTTAAAAACAAGCATTGCCTTGAAACAAACCTTCCCTATAAATAGGTTTGGGGGGAGGAGACTCAGACTCAGGTTTCAGGAGCAGACTCAGACACGCCAAGATTTGCCTTCTCAGTACCATCTTTAAATGCTGCTGAACTGCGTCAGAGGTACCACTGGACGGTGCTGCCACAAGGAATGTCCCATGATTTGCCAGTGGTTCGTGGCCCGAGCCTTAGCGCCTGCCCAAAACACTCACCCAACGATGCTGGTTTACCACTACATGGATGGTATTTAATCGCCTCATCAACAGCCAGAGAGAATCGAGCGGCAGTGGCATGCGTGACTCAAGTGGTAACGGCAGTGAGTCTTGTCATGGCCCCAGAAAAAATACAGACTGTGCCCCCATGGCTTTATCTTGGATGGTGCATAACAGAACAGACAATAATGCTGCAAAAGCTTAAGATCCCTGAGAAGGTTTGCACCTTGAACGACTTGCAGCAGCTATTGGGCACCCAGAACTGTGTAAGGCCTTTGTTGGGCCCGACAACAGAAGAACTGCACCCTTTATTTATCTTGCTTAAGGGTGACCCAGACCTTTCTTCAGCACGACAGATGACAGAGGAAGTGTGAGAGGCGATGGCCTTGGTCTCTCGAGCTCTGTCTGAACAACAGGGATGCAAAGTGCAGAAGGCCCTACTGATAAACCTGTACGTGATACAGGTGATCTGGTGCCCAGCCTCCCGGCCTACCACAGGCCACAAATACAGGCCAGACATTGGCCACGGCTCAGGCTTCTTCTGGCAACACAGGCCAGTCCCTCAATTTGAGCCAGGGGGCCACAGGCAGCAATGGTGTCTCTGGGGGTATGGTGGCAAGTAGCGGGAGCCAGACCTCAACAGGAGTGAGCCAGGCATCCTCAGCAGGCCCTCCTGGCAGTTGCCAAAGGAAAGACACAGGGGTGGTGCAGCCATTGCTAGTAGGAGCTGCCCAGGTAGTGACCATCCCTCAGGGACAACCCTGTTTCTGCAAATCCATGTTCAGGCACCTCAGAAACACCTCCAAGGGGCTGCAGCTCGTTGTCGTAATTCTGCCGGGGAAAACACCAGTCTATGTGGAGGTGAAGCGTGTTGGTGACACAGTGCTGGGAATGGCCACGCAGTGCGTTCAGATGAAAAATGTGCAAAGAACGACCCCACAAACCCTTTCCAACCCTTTCCAAACTTTGCTTAAAAATAAACATCAAATTAAGAGGTGTAAGTAATATTTTGCTGCCACAGGAAAGACCATCGATATTTCAGCAATCTGTTATATTCCTTGGTGCAAATGTAACTCATCCACCAGCTGGGGATAGAAAGAAGCCTTCTATTGCTGCAGTCATAGGGAGCATGGAAGCTCATCCGAATCGATACTGTGCCACTGTCCGGGTCCAGCAGCACCGCCAAGAAATCATCCAAGATTTGGCTGCCATGGTCAGGGAGCTGCTTATTCAGTTCTACAAATCAACCAGATTTAAACCAACTCGCATTATTTTCTACAGAGATGCCATTTCTGGGGGGCACTTCCAACAGGTTCTCTACCATGAGTTGTTGGCCATTAGGGAGGCCTGTATTAAGGTGGAGAGTCGGGGATTACTATTATTGTTGTGAAGAAAAGGCATCACACCAGACTGTTCTGCAGAGATAGAAATGAACGGGTTGGAAAAAGTGGAAACATTCCAGCTGGCACTCCAGATAGAGATGGGTGGCAAGCCGCGGAGAAGGAGAGCTTGCCCAACTTCTACTTTAGGTCCCCAAGGCTACTTCAAGCTGTCTGCAAGTCCACTGGCCACCAGAGGTTGGATGTAAATGGGAATTGCCAGGCCGTGATTTTTACTGGTTCTCAGGTAATCTCAGAGGACACTGATCACTGTAGATCAAAAGACTGGTGTTTCAGAAAATCAGACGGACTTTGCAGAGCACTGCACTGGGCAGAGGAAAGGACTTGCTATCAGCGATTCCTCTCCTCAAAATAAAAGAGCCAACACAACAGAAGAAGAGGTTTCAGAAGACTCCTCCAGTGCAAGTTCAGTGGAGCAAACACTCAAGGAATCCAGCAGCAGATGGTTGTTCATCACCAGCAGTTCCAACCCTGCCAGACCCTGCTTCTCCACATAGCTACTCATCTCTAGCTGGCTCAGCAGGAGCAATAGCAGCAAGCACCATCTCTAACTCAACAGCAGGAGCAAGCTCAGACCCTTGTGGTGCAACCTAAGTTGCAGTCCCAGGCACAGCTTGTACAGCTTCAGTAAGACAGCACTTGCCAGACAGGTACCAAGTCACTTATCCCAATTCAGTCAAAAGCTCTGGTCACCTCCATCAAACCACCTCAGCTTGGGCCTGCCAAAATGTCAGCAACACTGCAGCTTCCACCACATATCCCAGTGCAGGTGATGGATACAAGGCAGCAAGGCTAAGGACAAGCTCAGGCACTGGGTTTGATTAAGATTGCTGCAGCAGTGCCTGCCTCCCGAGGTATGCCTCGCAATGGCCCAGTCTACACCTCCCATGCCATAACCATCTTTCTCCAACGATGGGGCATTAAACACAATACAGGTATCCCACACTCACAGGTATCCCACACTCCCACAGGACAGGCAATTGAGGAGCATGCCCATGGAACTTTAAAAAACATGTTACAAAAACAAAAAAGGGGAGGCAAAGGATACTGTTCCCAAAAATGTATTGATAAAGCACTCTATATTTTGAACTTTTTAAATCAAGAAGATGAAGGCAAATCACTCATGCTACAACAGTTCAACCTCCTACAGACTTGGCCAGAAAGGAAGTAGAAGTCAAGGATCCTGGGTCAGGGCAGTGGGGAAAATCAGTACAGCTGATAACCTGGGAATGCGTGTGTTTCTACAGATCAAGGACCGCAACGGGTACCGACGCGATGAATTCGACCTGCACTATCGTCGCCAAATATGGACTCCTCATTAGAGAAGGCCTAGCAGTGCCAGGCATTCTTAGGCAGCCCAAGAGCAACATTTGGGATGCCATCAACTAACTGAGTGGGCAGCCTGAAGGAGCCAGAAGTTGCAGAAAAAAAGATTCAAAGAAGATCTGGAAAAGCCCTTCACAGATCTCTGAGAGACTGGCCATGGAAGCTTCGGAGCAGTATATTTTGCACATGATGTGTGCACCAATGAAGTGGTGACCGTCAAGAAAATGTCCTATAGTAGGAAGCAATCCAATGAGAAATGGTAGGATATTATTAAGAAAGTCAATTTCCTCCAAAGAATAAAGCACCCTAACAGTATAGAATGCAAAGGCTGCTATTTGAGGGAGCATACTGCATGGCTTGTTATGGAACACTTTCAGACTTATTAGAAGTTCATAAAAAGCCATTGCAAGAAGTGGGAATAACAGCAATTACCCATGGTGCTTTCCAGGGATCACAATATGATCCACAGAGATATCAAGGCAGGAAACATCCTGCTGACAGAGCCCAGCCACATGAAGCTTGCCAACTTCAAATCTGCTTCTATAGCATCTCCTGACAACTCATTTGTGGGGACACTGTATTGGATGGCCCCCACTTTTAGCCATAGATGAAGAGCTGTGATGACAAAGTAGAATTCTGAAGCCCTGGTGAAATAATCGCTTTGTCTATCTTTGCTCCAGTAGTTGCCTCTACCGCTGTTCATAATAAGCTTGCAAAGCTTGGATATTGGCTTGCTGAGCAAATTAATGCTATTACGCTTGCTCTAACAGGTCTGCTAGCGGATGTGGAATCGTTCTTCCATGCCATCTTACAGAACTGAGCTGCAATTGGCTTGCTCTTGGCACAAGGGCACGGGTGCGAGGCTTTTGTCAGGGTCAGTATTCAGACCCTGAAACAGCTAACTCGGAACATGCGTGTGAATGATGGATGGAATCCATTTGTGGGGCTATGGCCAGAGCTTGGCCCGAGGATAAAGCACTTGGTGGTGGGAGTCATACTCCTTATTGTATTTTGAGGGATATTCTTCTGTGATCCGTGTCTTCTCCAGCTGATAAGTGCATTGGTTATGCAAGCAATGAAGCAGATTTTGGTGCTTCAGCTGAGAGATAACGAAGATATACCACTCAAGGAACGAGAGACTGAATGACATGCACCACCTGACCATGAGTATCCTGAGTTGACAAGACCTTGGTCCACTGAGCAAGTCCTGTTTTCAGAAAAACCCTGGGGACAGACAAAGAGACTGGGTGCATGGAGTCAACTTAATCGCAAACGTCCTCTAAAATAGTTTAATTTGAAGGTCCAACAGCCGAGAAGGGGGTACTATAGCTACTATATCCAGATAATTCACTATAGGTATGCTGTTGCTTTAATATATGTCTTCTGGCTCACTGCCTTGAGACCCTGTTACTCCTTACACCCACATCCCTTCCCTTCCCTTCGCTTTGCTCTTTAAAAGAAAACAAAAAACAAACAAAAAACTTTTGCTGATTTTGTTGATTTCTATTTCAATTTCCAAAACTGATGCAAGAGAAAAAACATACAGTGCATGAATAAACAGTTACTCTTAATGCAAAGAAAGTTCTCCCATCTTTCAATTCATCCTGAAAAGATAACATCATGGTGGATTGTCGTGCCTCTACCCCATGACTTCACTGAATTCAGAAGACAAAGTGTAACTGAGTACTAAGTTCCTTTCATACTTTTGAAATGAAATCAACCACAACAGAAAAACTAGAGATCATTTGCTTTTCTATGCTGATATATATGCATATATGTATGTATGTGTATTATCACTATTGTGATATTTGTGGTATTCAAATACACCAAATATTATTGGATCTAGAAAAGGAAAGAGACAGCGAGCCTGTGTAATATTGCTGGTCATATAGTCACAAATACCTTCATAATTCTGTAGACATAGTTCATAAGCACTGTGCCAGTAAAACATAATTTTTAGAGATGTAAGAAAAAGGCATGATCACTGTCTCAATACATTTACCTGTGATTTTTCATTAAGATTCAAATTCTAATTATGTTTGAGGACTAATAGGTTGATCGGTACTTTAATTACTATCTGTCGTGGTAGTTCAGGAGATTTGAACACGCTAGTAAGTAAGTTTAGTTGATTTTGCAATTTTAAACACAGAAAAAAAAGCAGTAATACCAATTTTTCACACAAAATCCATGTTCTATTCATCAACAATAGTCTGATTAAGATGGCATTTATTTCAAATTGCTCTACAAAAGATTTTGTTTTTCCAACATTTGCAAAATGTTAATGTTTTAAATATTGATGTTTAAACATTTTTCTTTATATAAGGAAAATGTGTGGGAAAAAAAGATCAGTGGCAAAACACAGCATATATATTATTTTAGTAACATAGCTCTACAGCAAAAACCCAAGCTTTTTTAATTCTTTGTGTTCATATTACTTTAATGGCTCTGCAAATAAGAAACAAAATAGAATAAACATTGTTTTAATGTAACATTTTAATATCCTTAATTCAAATGCTTTAAAAAATATTAGTATACATGTACACTACCACTACAAGAGCAGATAACTGTATTTAGAATGATTTTAATTTAATCAGAGAAGTCTTATGATGAAGCTTTCTCATATAGCAGAAAATTGTATTTTGTGAGGCAGGAAGTCCCTCATAGTCCCGCACTTCTAACAATCCTTTGAAGTGACTTAGCGTTCAGTCATTTTATGTCGACAGTTCTGTAGGTTATAATTGTGATCTTTAACTGATATCAATCAACACTTATTGGTAGAGGGTCACAAATAGTTCACTGTTAATTTTCCTTCCTTACTTCATCCAGATAAGTTCTCAGTTTATGCTAATATTAGCATAATATGATAGAAGGTCATATGAAAGAGGTGCTAATATGACAGAAGAAAAAGAACAGAACAAAGACACTCTACATGTGATTGTAGATGAGGGCAATATTGTCTGCAAATAAGTCTGTCTAATGCTTCCAAGCAAAGCACTCTGTGCCTTGTGTTGCTTGCCATTTTTCTGGACTCCAGCATATCTCCATATTAGAAATATGGAGAAATAATAGAAACACAGGCATTCATTGTTAATCATTTGGTTTTAAAATGAAATGTGTGGATGCCAGTTCATGGGATTTCTTGTCAGACTGCATTCTTCTAGAACATGTGACATGACATACCAATAATCTTGATAAATCTTAGAAGAACATCCATTAGAATTACACTGAAACACTGAACTTTACACGTGAAAAAAGCAGCATGAGATAATACTTTTTAACTATGTATAAAAGGCTAATAAGGGCTAATAAGGCTAAAATAAAGAACATTCAGATAATTATTTTCAGTATCTCCTAGCACATGGAGGTTGACTTTAACACCAGTATACTCCTAAGAATTCATTTCCTTATGGGTATTAACTAACATTTTTAAATCTTCTGACAAAACATAGAATAAAAGTTCTATCTGAATACTAGCTGAGCAACCAGAAGAGCATTTGATAAAAACCTGGTGAGCTCAGTAACAAAGGAGTATACTTGTAATTTCATCAGCTTTTGTAGCTAATTAAATTACACCCTAGTCAGGAAGGAATTTTCTCAACATTACAGATAGCAGAAATACAAATAGAAGAGAAAAATAAAACTTAACCAAAACCTCACTTCTTTTTTTCCCTCCTCCCTTCAATTTAAAATGGTAAGACTGTGCTCCTCTGTTCTTTCAACAATTTTCTGTGTAAGAAGCAACTCTCCTAAAAAGGATAGAGTTATTTAGTAGAACAGTTGCACATAATTTTGGTATGCTGAAGAGATTTTACTTATCTTGCTTTCTAGGTGAAATATTTCAAGAAAAAAGGAAGTTTACATTTCTTTATCTAATCTGTTTATAGAATTTTCAAAGTTTGCTTTTGTTCTTGCATGTTTGGCGTTGTTTTTGCTTTATTCTAACATCCTTTTTTTTCTACCTCCATGTTGGACTAGGAGAAAGGAAATAAGACAGAGTACTTCCTCTTATTGAAACATTCGAATCAAACTGGGATTCTTCAAACTTAAGCTATCATGTCCAGAAGTGTTATCTTCAAAAATCATATCTGCTTTTATAGTATCCATCTCATATACCTATCTGCCTAGCTCAGGGAGCCTCAGAGGAACTGTTGCTCTTCAGGAATTTGGACATGGATCTTGATTACAAAGGGAAACCATTCGGTTTAATGTAGAAACAGAGAGATTTTATTGTGAATACCATCTGCAGACTGTTCTTACTAAAAGAAGACAACAACAACAACAATAAAAAATCACACACATGCAAACACAAAACCCCACAAAACAACAACAAAATAAACAACTTCTGTATATTATACAGAACTAACCAAGGCTTTGTAAGCTTATCTAAAAGGGATTTAACTTTCACAACATCTTTCTTTAACAGACAGACTTACTGCAGTTTGCTAATGAACATAATGAATAAGATTGCATGATAAATAGCAAGGCTGATGAAGATATTCTCAGTAAATTATTATCAAGTCCAAGAATCAGCAGTTTAATAATGTAAATCTACAGATAATGAAAATGTAAAGCAGTTTACGTGATAAAATAAATTAGAGGCTTAAAAGCCTATAAAGTTTGTTTTAATTTCTTGAGTGTAATAAAAAGAAAAAAGTGCAGTAATAAACTAAATATATGATTGTTAAGCAACTTGAACTGAACAAGGTCTCTTTGTAATAACTCATATTACTCACATTTAGCTTTGTACCATATTTATTTGCATTTCTATGGCATAGTATAATCATGCGGGAGAAAATAAAGCACTAGATCCACTCACATGAAATCTAAGCTCAAGTACAAATACTACTTTGAGAAGAAAATATTATAAAATTATAATACCTTTGATACTATTTATCTTCATTCAAAAACATTTAGGCAAACAGATTGTGTGAGATATTCCTGTAGAATTCACTTATCCCACAGAAATGTTCTTACAGTTAGACAGCAAGTACAAAAAATGGATGGAAATCTTGTCCTAATTCAGATTAAAGCATTCATTTTTCTTGCTTTTAGATCCTTCAGGCAAAAGCACAAATATAAGATGTTGCTATTGCAACAGCGTTAGAGTTCTCTCATCACTCCCATTTTTCTCCTCCTCCTCATATTAGTATACAGAAACTATCACTTCTATTTTATTTTCTGTAAAAGGGCTGTGGAACCTAATTGTTCTTTTATAAGCTAAATAATTAAATTTACATTTTAAAGAGTTAAATTAGGACAAGCCAGTGTTCATTGGCTCTTTCTACAGAAAGTAATAGATTGTATAAGATGAAACCTCAGTTCTCCTCTAGTTTACTTTTAAAGTTTTTAAACTTTTATAGTTTTATATTACTTGGTCACCCTAGAGTAACCTCAAGTTATGCCAAACTTACCTGCAGTGCTAATCTAGAGAGAGTGTTATGTTACTTACTGCTGTTATGAAAATGCTAAGTTCGTAAAAGGAACACTGGCATTGAACTATTAAAGGTACATTCTAATGTTTAAATATGAGCACGAACATGATCATTAATACTGTGTTCCAAATCATTGAAAACAGAGCTGAAAAAACAGGTGACAGAGGCATAAATATATTGCAAAATGCGTCACTAAGAATTCACACAATTTGCATTTCTATGTACATTCCTTTGATGTTTTCCCATTACTTTCTTTTTAATTGTATTTAATTGTTCTTTTTTCAGCCGCATAAAATTCTTCCCTTCTGCTTTGTACTATGTGTGTGAAACATGGTGTGAAAACAGAGGTATTTCTGAAACAGATTATTTTTACTCAAGAGCTTTGAATCTTGAAAATAACTTGAGTCCTAAGAGACATTTTCACTAGTCTGCATTCAGCTCTTTCGTGACTCTTTAAAGGCAGAAAATGAGTACATTAAAAGATAAAGTGAGATCACAATAGTTATAGAGCAAACTTCATGGGGAAAGTAATTTAAATTCCCTCAAGTCTCAGCACAGCCACATAATAATATTTTTAGTATGTATTCATATCAAGTGGAAAATAATGCCTCTAAAGATTTCCCAAAATAAAGCATCATCTATGCTACTATTATTTTAAATATTTATATTGTAAAGAGCATTGCTAGAAAGCTTCTTTTCATATCTTTTAAAAAATGTTGTCATGTCACTTCTTAACATTCCACTCTACATTGCTGGCAGTTTTTCACTG
Source organism: Crypturellus undulatus (assembly GCA_013389825.1). Classification (NCBI taxonomy): domain Eukaryota; kingdom Metazoa; phylum Chordata; class Aves; order Tinamiformes; family Tinamidae; genus Crypturellus; species Crypturellus undulatus. The sequence goes on from VWPW01000033.1 coordinate 42,754, forward strand.
ACATTATATTAATTTTATATTAAGATTTCCGTCATTGTTATCAGAGAAAAACCCTTAAAAACTATTTTCAAAATTAAACACAAGTATTTCATAATGGTAGTTGGATATTTATTTCATTTTAACTAATAAACACATGAAAAGAAAAGTAGATAAATAATTATTTCTTTTCTTTAAAACTCCAAAGGTGAAGATAAAAGCTATATGACAAAATTTTAATCGTTATATTTCATAATTGAAAAAAAAAGTTGTAGAGCAGGGAAAATAGACTGTTCCCAATCACCCATTTTCTGAATCACTTTCTATTTTGTGGTATGAATTTTCAGTCTCAAGTAATCAAATCTATTTCAACATTTGTCTTTCTACTTATTTTGTTGTCTTATCTAGTTTACAAAATAATTGGTAAAAGAATTAACTTTTTTATACATTGACAGTTGTGATTTTAAACACTATATATGTATCAGCAAAAATGAATATAAGGACAACAAAATGGCACAATGCAAAATCTTTCTATCATCACCACCACCTACCTCAGTTTTTAAAATAGTATGAAAACTGAAAAGCACTAAGCCAATTCCAAGGGATAGCTTCCAAAATGAAAAAAAAAATATTCTCTCTTTCTAGTCTTTCTTGTCTTCTAGAGGAGTGATAACACCTACTTGGGCAACTGGAAGCAGCAGGGAGTAGGAGAAAGGAAGGACAGTCAGATGCAAACAAGTGACTGCTGGAATCCATACCCTACATGCAGTTTGAACATGGGATTTCTGGTAAAGGGTGGAAACAAGGGCTACTCTTGAGAAGTGCATTGTGCCAACAGTTAGCAGGATGAGCAACCCTTTTCTCCTCCTTCAAGCACTGCAGCTTTGTAGTTTCCACAGTCATCTCTCTCTCTCCATCTGACGAAACACATTTCTATTTCATGCCATGTGGTATGAGTTTTCCATACTATTAAAATATCCTTGTTATGTATGCATAGGATTTCATTCTAACGTACTGACTGATTCAAAAGAAGAAATATTGTTTGCTGTGACTAGAACACTAAAAATCCATTTAATATCCCCTTCAATAAACCCCACAGAGCCACTTTTTCATTTATTGAAAAAAAAAGTCTTTCATGTCAGTGACATAGATATAAAATATGCTCTAACATATTTCTTATGACTTGGAAGAAATGAGACAACAGGACTACCACTGTCTACAGATGATTGTACATTGGTAAATATATGCTTCTAGTTCTTGGAAAAATATTTAAGCATGGTAAAGAAAATAGACTCACAAGCATTGCTGATGATTTTTCATTTATGTATATATCATTAGAAAAAAATAACAAAATATTCTCATGATGACCATAGGGTTCCATATCCCCGCCTCACCTCCAAAAACCTTTAAAATAAACTTCTTTGCTCTTTTCTCATAACTATGGATTAGCATCCCAAGCAAAGTAGGTTTTAAATACAAATTTTCTAACCTACCATTTGTTAAGTCAAGAAAATTGCATAAAGAAATGGTGATCTACCTCAAATATTTTATGATTTACAAATGAAAGCTAACAACAAGGACTTCTTCTATTGAGGTTAAAACATTTGTTGTTGTTTCTTTTAAATGCTTGAAGGGTTAGGTTATGCCATATGACACAAACAGACATCTCCATTAAATTATTGTATGCTCCGTGAATAATTGTAAGGTTTAGATTATGCTGCAAATAACTTTTAGATTATGTTGCAAATAATATTTGGACATATATTTTCCTGCACTAATATCTTACTTATGTATACAGAAACTTATGACAGTCTTGAGAAGCATAAATAATTAATTCTACTTTAGGAATAAAAATAAATTTAAGATATTACTTTGAATATAGAATGTCATGCAAGTTTTCAATAAATGTTATAATTAGGTAATAAATCTCATAATATATTAATTTGTTTAATTAACGTGTGTGCAGGGGCGCTCTTGTCACTAATTTTTAAGTCTGTAAATTTTGACTTTAACTTCATAGAAAAAATCTGAAATATAGTATATGTTACATCAGCTATACTATTTATTTTAAAAACTGAAAAACCAATGGCTTAGGTGAGAAAATGAAATTTATGTGACAGTCTATATCTCCTCCTTCCTGAAAAGTCTTTTCCGATACCTATCCTTCACTTTATTCCTGCTAAACAAGTAAGCTGTAAGGTTGACATACATGTACGTTATATGGTAAATACTCTGTGGGAAAAGGATTTAATAGGCCAACTTTCATCTAGCAATCAATAACATTTCAATCTATGGTCACTGTAACTCTCAAGAAAGATGATACTTATTGTGCCAAGTTAATCCAAACATATTTCTATACATTGATGACTATGTTTAAGCACTGGAAAGATTTCAAGCATTTATTAAGAGTCAATAAATAGATTTCTACTCATTTATTTCCTGTGAAGTAGGTGACAAATTAATACTCTTGCAGATCATAAGTGTTCTTAATTTCTTACGGTAATGAATAAAACTCATTATTTCCTGTCAAATGTGATTTTTCAATACTCGTCTACGTACTCTAATATATATCTCAGTTCTCCTTTTCTTCCTTGTACTCTTAAAGTGTCTGCTCAGTGGAACTGGCTGAAAAGTAGTCTTCCTACTCTGTGAGGTGTCTTTAAAGACTCAAATTCAATACAGGTGATTTGACATCCCTTTTATTTTGACATTTCTAAAAACAAACAGCCAAGCAAGTGAACCAAAGGACCACCCACCACAAAAACAGAACCAGAATTCAAAACCCTCACACAGGAGGAATAAAAAGAAATGCAAAGTATCTTGTTACTTCCTGCAACCATACCATGTAGACTACCCTGCCTATTTTCCTCTGCCCCTGCCTTGGTAGTGCTCAGATGTGAAGACCTGCTTCTGCTGGATGTCCAAGGATCAAAGCTCAGGCTGCAGAGCAGTAGTTTCATTCTAGCCTCACATACCCCCAAAACAGACTCTCTAGAGCAAGGCAGTCTGAAGGACTAGTCTATCCCTCAGGCATAGTCATTGAAGGCACTGGTGAACACATTAGCTGCTTTCTGGGAATCTGACTGTTTTTCCCTATATCAGCTTGCTCATTCAAACTGTCTCTAGCCACAAGACTCCCATCTACTTCATCTGCTTGTTGGAAACTATCATTTTTGAGGTGTTCTGTACACACCTGGCTATTTATTATACTTATATGAATAGCATAGACACTGCCAATCTCTGCCTAAGCTGTAATCAAAAGGGGTGAAGTTCCTGAAGTTTTGCCAGTGCTATTTTTATTTAAAACTAGATCAGGTATCACACACCACCAGCTTGTAGAGCTGAACAGTCATTGCAGAAGCTCAGAGCTCCATCTTAAGGACACTTCAGAGGATTTTAGGTTGGACTTGCTGTGCTTTCATGGTGTGAATACCAATGAACATTTGGAGTTCATTAGGTAGGCACCAGGAACACACCCAGTAATACAATCATGAAATTTATTTCAAAAGTGACCTGAATAAAGATGATATTGTTGATGATTTCTTGATGAATCTCTACCAATATTCTGTACTTGAGGTGGGAATATTTCCATGAGCTTTAGGTAATAGGACCCATCTCCACAATGCTTAAAGAGCAAAGTTGTATTTAAGGGATAAATACAATATGATTACTATTATTAGTATTATACAGACAGGAAATGTTAAGATGAAAAAGATTAAGGTCATTATTGGAATATGGCTAAGCTACAGCAGCTAAACAATATTTATACTTTGAGATGACTGAATATGCAAATGTCCCACATAAATTATGTTTAAGAATATTGACCTTCTGAACAAGTCTCTATCTCCAGCAAAATTTTCATTGAGTAGCTAGCAGTATTTTCCCTTTTCAAACCATTTAAAAGAACTCACTGACTGCAGGTCTGTATCACTGTGCCTTTAAAAAGTCAGGTGCTGCCCATGTATGCAGTATTTCACTTGTATGTTTTCAGCTGTGATCTCCTTTATAGTTCCATGCCCCATGCTCTCCTTTATAGTTAAATGCTGTATAGCAATAGAAGGTAAGTTTATTAGGATATCTACATCATGCTATGATCATTTTTACAATGAAATCTCAATAATAGAAAATAATAATGCTTAGTAAAGTAATTCATATTTGGATACCTCTTATAGATGGCTCTAATAATACCAGTCATCTAACTCAATATTCCTTCATTAGTGATTGCTTTAAGTTTCCTTGTCATTTACTTACTCAGTTTTCATTTACATTCCCTGGTGCCTTTATTTACAACATTATAAATCCTAGAAATAGGATTCTTTTAAAAAAAAAAAAAGTTAGTAATCATTTTTTTTCTCCCAAACTAATTTTGTACGAGAATTCCATGTTTTATTTCATACATCATTTACAAACTGCTGCCATGTAGCCCCAAAGGGAGTATGTATGCTGTAAGGAAAAAAGCCAGTTGGAAAGCAAGAACATTTTGTATTTGTGGTCACAATTTTATTGAGAATGTCACTGGTTGTGTGATAAATATGGTTATTCTTTTTCTTAATGCATCTCTAGGATTTTGATACTGTCTTTGATAACAGAATCATTAGTCTGTGAACAGCTGCTGTACACTGCTGTACATCAGAAAAGGAGAAAAATGAACAAGTTGACATCCTAACCACATACTGCATTTTGGTACACTGAAGCAGCACAATGGTCCCAAGAGCAAAGAGAGGTGAATTAAAAATCAAAGTAATATTCAGAATCAAGAAAAGGAATTTGCAGAATTTGGTTAGAAGGACTTATTCTATTAATTAATACCAAAAATAAGAAAAAATGTCATTTCAGCACCTCTGTGTGTACATAACCAGACACAAAACTGTTGCTAGTCCCTTAATGTCAGATATTCCAAGATTCCTCTGGACAACTTGTCCTGTTTTTATAGCTGATATGACTAATGGTAAACACATTTTTTTCCAAGTACACCTCATTATTTCACCTATCTTTTTGCCTCGTAATTCATGGACATAGGGATTTTTTTTGCTAGAATTCAAATTCCATCTGATTACAAGATGGCGAGAACTGGTTATCATTTTGGTTACAGTCTACTATCAGCTTCACTTTATTACATTGTTACAGGTAGATATAAAACTTGTGCAAGTAATGATATGGTATTTTCTTTTCAATCTTCAGTTTAGCAGTATGAAATGTACATAAGCTATTTCAAACTGAAATAAATCTCAACTCCACCCACCCCCAGAAGAGAACACAAGAAAATAGCAAAAGCAAAAATCCCAGGGTTATAAATCCCACAAAAATAAGAAATCTTAGGAAGAGCCTTGAGCTTCAAAATTCCTATACGTCTAGTCATCCCAGTATCTTTAAGACTGGATACCCAAAATATAAAAATAAAATAAACTACTGAAATTTCCTCAGTACTAAATGCTAGGCACAGAGGTATGACAACCTGAGATCATATTTTTTCTCCTCTTTAATGACTTACTGCTGAATATCTGAGTAGCTTAGACCTTAAAAAAAAGTTAAGGAGTTTGCAAATCCTGGGTGATTGGGTGAATTGACAATCTGTAGAAGTTCCTTTTGCTTTCATTAATTTTGACTGCTATTACCAAATACTTATGAAATTGTTTTTACTTGGAATTAACCTTATGGGTCTATAGTAAATTAACTGTGCTTTTGTTAATATTTGCTCTTAGTTTACAGTCAAATTTGTCTCTTTTATGGGATAATAATGCACATTTCTCTGCACAGGTAATAGTGGTATTTAAATAAACAGAAGCAGTTGGTACAGTTTCAGGTAATTTAGTGTTATTTTTATCACAAAGTCAAAAAAAAACACTTCCTGAATTAACAAAGTGTTAAAACAAAGTGACAAGAAAAAGCTGAATGTCTTTCCTTTTCATGACCTTACAAATAAAGATAAAATTACTGGAAAAGCAAAGATACCAAAGTGATATTGAACTATATCATAGTACTGATATGAAACTATGTACTATGCAACTCTGTAGTATGCAGTTACTTTCTTCTGATACCTACCTATGTGTCTTAACTAAAAAGAAACCTCATTTCCCTGCTATGAACAAAGTTAATCTGCAGTCAAACGTTTCTATTTTTCCTTCTCTGATCTGTTTCAAAATCCTTGTTCTGATAGAGCTTTTCACTTTCCTAAACTCTTTCTATGTTATGATTACTTTCATATTGCCCTTTGGATTAGAGCACACTCTTTATTCTCCATTTTCCTTCATCCCAGACCCTCATTATTCAGCCAGACCTACCTAAAATAAGTCTTGGAATAAAATGCAGACTCAGTGATCATTCCAGTTCCCTCTCACAAGCAGGGAGGCGAGGACTAGTTTTCAAGTCTATTTAATATTTCTTAAATTGTCCTCCTGAGTAAAACAAAGAATAAGGCTCCAGCACTGTGGAAAAAGGATAAAATAAAGAAAATTTATCTTTAATGAAATGATAAAATTAATCCAAAGCAACAGTCACAGAAATAATAATGTGATCTCCTCAGTTAGTAAGACTGAGCTCTCTTCACCCACTATCATTTTTATAATTTCTCTTTCTGTGATAAGAAATTTTAAAGTTCTTTTAATATTATAAAAATCCTCAGTTTTCTCTCTCTCTCTCTTTTTTTTTTTAATTTTATTTTAATGGGAGATACAAATTTGCCAAAACCTGATCTGTTTTTAAAAGGAAAATCATCTTGTTTGTTTTATACCTCTTTACAAAAATCAATACCATAGGTTAGACTTATTGACAGTTTAGCTCATGATCATTATATAAACTATTGATGTAGTCTCTGTTGGATTTTTCACTTTAATCACTCTGTTTCTCCCTTTATATGTTTATGTACTCTACATATCTGTGATATGTTTCCTATGGGACTTTTGTCATCACTCTAGTAGAATACATGACTTCTTATCTCTACTCTTTTGACCAGAGGTTAAAAGCCAAACAAAATTATACCTTACCCCTTTCAGAGACATAGAAGTAAAACATTTTGAATTAGTCGTTGGGAATTTGTTTGTTTGTTTTTTGAGAAGTAAATTTGAGAGAGAAGAGAGAAAGATTATTTTAAAAGTAATGACATGAAGTATGTAGGCACATAACTTTTTGCAAATCACTGTAAGGAAATCTTATAAGGTCTACCTTCTGTAATGAAATAAGAAGTCATAAATTGTGAATGTTTGGCACAATCAGAGTATAGAGTATGAATTACATCATGACTTAAGATTTTTAAGGCCTTTTCTTAAATTAACAAAGTCTAATTTGATGTAGGGATAATCCATATCACATCTCCAGGAAAGGAATATGCTATAATAAGAACATCTGATAATATGGCAAGAAGTTGTTAAGAAAAATACTTCTTAAAGGGATTGGAAAATATATTATCTAAGGTAATACACGTACATTATATGCAATATTACTCTTTTTAGAGCTCCAACAAAAACAATGCATGAAAATTTCTTTTGTAGAATTTTGAACACATCATAGAATCGTTTCGTATAAGGTTTGCCCTCAATCATTTATAAAGAGTAGTTTTCAGAGGTTTTCTGAATATCTCTGAGCCTGAGTGTGCATTCCTCGTGCAACCAGTCTGGTGTTCATGTTACCCCTCCCCCCGAACAAAATGAACAAAATCTAAAAAGCAACATGGATTTTATTTTATATAAATATTATGCTATATGTTACTAGAGATCTCTACACTATGTGAGGTCTGTTCAAGTATTTTAAAGTACTGCTGAAAAACCCTAGTATGCCATTCAAATAAAGATATCAATGTAGATAATTTGTCAAAATCAGGATTCTCCTTTTGTAATATTTCCCTGCTGAGTATACAGCAAAAAAAACAAAATGAATTTCTTTGCTAGGAAACATGCTACTTCTAGTGCATTAGAGACTGAGATGTTGATTCAAAGGAACTATGTATAAAGGTAAACAAAAGTCAATATTCTGAATTCAGGCATATCCAGAAATACTCCAAACAGAAACCTTTATGCTTCCATTTCTATCCTCAGATATTTTGTGAAAGCTTAAGCGTTTAGCAAAATAAATATAGGGTCTATCTACAGAAGCCAATGAGGGTCTTTAATCCTGTACTTGTGATTGCTCTTTGGAGGCATTACCTCATTCTGAATTTTAGATTTCAAATCTTGGCATTTATTTTGCCACTGGACATATCTATGGGTTTATTTTCAACATCTCTTCTCGGTCTATTTCCTGTTTTTAAGAATTGCCAAACTAGTCAGTAGATTGGTGTTGTTCATTACACTGAATTCTCATCAACCATTCTGATTCTACACAGAAAACTCATAAATCACAGAAATCTTAATTTAATATAAAGTAATAACAGTGAGACAACATCTATGAGGGTTGGGAATTGTGAAGTCTGCAAAGGCTTCACAATTTTGTTGGTGGGAAAGCTCAGCAGGAAGTTGCAACCAGCAGGACGTGCAATTGCTTGGAGACTAACAGATGATGCCTCATCAAAGTATGGAAAGCTGTGTGGTAAATTGTCTGGAAACATGCCACACAACCCTGCAGGAAAACAACTGAACTTAAACTGTCTATTCTGCAAAGGCTACTGCATAGAAACATACACACAGGAAGACACTGGAGGATCCAGTTATGGCGATTACAAGAAAAAGAAAGAGAATAATAACTGCAGCAACCAAAAAAAAAAAAAACCCAAACAAACAAAACAACAACAGACAAATAATGTATTTCATCCAGCAGCTAAAAATTACAATTAAAATATATTGTTACTACAAACACAGAAACAGAAAAGGATTTGGATGCTAGATATAGGATTGCTGGAGGTCACAAGAAGCCAATTTTAAATTCTCTCTTAAATCTTATTTTAGCTAAAGATGAGACTTAGCCTTTCAAGAATTACTAGATCTTTGCTTAATTCCTGTTTCACCATAATTGCAATTCACTAATTGCAATTCACTAATTGCAATAGACTTTGAATCAAGTTGAGAGTAAGATGTTACATACTATGAGCATCAGAACAAAGCATGAGTGATAATGATTCAATATAAATATAAAAATTATAAAAACATTACTTCTGCTGTATTTGAATTTGTATTCAATTGAAGGAGAGAATTTTTTTTATGTTAAAACATTTTAAGACTGCTTCCTGTATTATTTATGTATATGGGCCCTAACACATTTTACAGAATGTATAAAAACTAAGTGTTTTCTAAGCATGCTTAGATGACTCTATTACTTAAGATAAAAAAAATGTAAAATTGGCATATATTATTCAGGAGCACATTTTCAAAGTTTATATTCAGTCTGTTAATAAACACAGAAATTTCTTTTTCCCCACCCCCCCAATATTTATGAGTTGTTTATTTACTTCTTGATATACTATCGAAAAAAAAGATCGTACAGCAGAGAATGCTCCAATAAGTGCTGCTCTGAAACTGCACAGAAAATTAATATCTTCATCACTCACACCCTCTCAATATGTTGTTAGAGGTAAAGGCAAATTCAATATCTCACATACCAAGGTCAGGAGCAAATCATATTAGAGAACATAGCCCCCTAAGTAGATCATTTCTCATTTACAATGCTAACAATGCTCTTCATTACAATTTCACTGCCAGATCTAAAACAGGACATGAGGCAATTCAATTATTGCATTATTTGAATGTGACTGTTTATCTAAAGCTGGAGATTTTTTTTTTTTTACTTCCCCCTCACCCCCTTTATGTAAGAAAATCAACCTTTTCCATCATCAGAGTAAGGCCTTATGGCTATTTGCTGTTGCCATGTCAACTACTTTGCTCTCAGTTGTTGCTATATCCTTTGTCTCATGTCGGAAATTTACTTTGGAGAGATTTGAAAATAGCTTGTATTATCAAGGAAAAAAAAAAACTAAGTGGTTTTGACTGTCCATCCAAAGGAATATGGTAATAACAGGTAAAGGGAGAGAAAAGAATTGCCAATTCCTTTTGCTTCCTTTCACTCATCTTTTAGCTATTTTTCATTTCTAGCACTCATTTTCAGCTATTTCTCTTCTGCCCATTCCTTTGCTGTCTTCTAGTTTGTGTTGCTTTATTCCTGTAGGGCAAACAACTAGGAAATATGCTAGTGTAAAAAGTCCTTGATACATGGGCTCTGAGAGGAGCCTTAAAACCACCCTCAGGATATGGGGTGTTTTCCCAACCTAATATAATAGTCCATGATAAATGGACTGCCTGTACAATAAGCAGGCTTTGACTAAAAACTTGCCTTATTCTGGGATATGTGCTCATAATGCCTTACTCTTACTAGAGTGTAAATCAGGCCAGATGTCCTCTGTTTTGTCCTCAGCTTGGCAAAATACAGAATATAATGATCAGGGAAAAAATCAAAAGACACACACACGTACAAAATAACCTGAAGTTGTACTACAAAAGCTGGTTCATTACTTGTAAGGTTAAACTGGGCAATGACTGTTAGCAATTCTCTTCTCATTTGCTGTTGTTCCATATAAAATAATGGGACACATTTGTTAAAGTAAGAAAGGAAGGAAGGAAGGAAGGAAGGAAGGAAGGAAGGAAGGAAGCATATGCATGGAATTTCCTTCCATTCATATTATAATGTATGCATGCACATTATTATTATGAAATGATATTACGCATACACATAAGTTCCTCCTTTTCAAAGCAGCAGCTTTAAATTGCCAAATGTAGTCTTAAAATATGTTTTGCTCTTTCAATTAATTCAAGGCGTTGACTTTTCAGTTAATGAAGATGATAAAAAAAAAGCAATAAAGAAGCAAAGTGTATTTTCACCTGCAGCTTCTCTTATGTAATCAAATATGTACAACACATTTTTGCATGTATAAATATCAGTTTCTCAATTCATCTTTGTAAAATGTTGGGTTTAATTGGTTTTAATAACAGTTATATACTCTTACTTTTGTTACCTACTTTTTCTTTAAATGCTTTTCTTATGTCATCTGGCAGAAGTCCTTTGGAAAACTGCTATAAGTCCTCCTGTGGTTAAAAGCAATGCCATCCCATGGGCATTCATGAAAGAAAGCCAAAGTTCACCTGCCGTTGAAAACTCTGAGAGTGACAAGAACAGTGATAAGAAGGGCTACTCTAGGCATATCAGTCGCAAAGAGAAGATCAGTGCACTAGTAAGCCTTACTGGTCCTCACTAGGCTCTGGGGTCTCTTCCCAACTTTGTTCACAGCCCCAAAGGCTTCATTTTGGCTCGACCATGGACCTTCAATCCCTCCCTGAAATATGTTTTTGGTGGGTCTTCCAGCCTTGTTTCTGGCCCTGTCTCCTTCAATCTGAACCTGGAGGGGCTCTGAACTCATGTTGTAGTCTTATCTCTGGTTCCCATCATCTTTTTTTTAATCCCTGCTGCTTTGCCTGCTGTGTTCAGACCCTGTTAGACTGCACTCCGTTGTAGCAGACATTCCACCATGTCCTGTGGATGTTGTTTAGTATGGCTTTTGATGCAGTCTGATAAAGTTTTCTTAAAAGCCAACTGAATAAATGTGAGTGGGTGGGTGAACTACAAATTGAGTAGAAAAAATAGTCAGGTTCCAAGTCTCAAAGGGAAGCATTCTGTATCCAGGTACCAGAAGCTGGGATTAGTAGTGTTTATGCCTCAGCCTGGGAGGAACAGCAATGGGGTAAGGATGCCAGAGGGATCTTGGCATCCCTCTGGCCTATCTTGGTGACATTCCTCTGGCATATCTTAATGATAGCCATGTCACAGAATCCACATGAGCTTCAGCAAATATGAATAAAATATTGTAACAAGTTGTCAAAGGAGTCTGTGGCCTTTCCATCTTTGGAAATACTAATTTTGACTGAACAAGGCCCTAAGCAACCTGATTGTTGCCTTTGAGCTGAGAATCATACCAGAAGTTCTCCTAGATGTCTCTTTCATCCTAAATTATCCTATATTGGTAAGGCTCAAAATGACTGAATTAAAATTTCTGAGTGGATTTTTTTAAGAATACTTGCATTTTCCTATTTCAGACTACTTAGAGGATAGGAGTATTTTGGTACAGAAAGTTCTTGCCTTTCCCAAACACAGCATTTCCCCAGTAAACTGTTCATATTAGGTCTTCAAAGCTACCACTTGTCATGTTGCAGATGAAGTAGGAGCTATAATTGCATTAGCTATTCACATGAGAAGTCATCTTTGCAGAAGTAACTCTGATCTACCCGCTTCATCTTGGAGATGGCCTGCCTTGTCCTTCTCTCCGATCTGCTACCAGGAACTGAGGCTATTAGTCTACTCTGACTGACAAAGAAGATGAATGAAGGGACACTTTTATATCCATCCTTGATGTCTCTTCAGTCTTCTGTTTCCCTCTCAGAACAGAGGGAGGAAGATAACCCAAAAATCATGGGTCATAAATCAGAATGAGTTAGGTTCTTAGTGTGCTTCTTGCTCAATCACTTTGGAAAGCTGACACTGTCGCTTTGGAAAGTTGACAATGCCTTTCAAACAGCCATGAGGGATGAAGTATTTCTGCTCAGGACTTGATAAAGTATAAGTGAATGAGACAAAAGAAAGTCATGTACCCTGGGGACTACCTCCATCTCAATACCAATATTCCCCTAAAAAGAATGATTACAAGGTCTTTATAGAAAAGACTTTTATGCTGGAATTTGCTGGACTATCTAAATTTAAATGCTGCTATTATCCTCTCAATATGATCTAAACCAAGATGTTTCTTTGTATAAATTAAATTGTGTTGTATTAATGAGGCTTGTAATAAATGTGTTAGTTAATTTGGCTCAAAAGGAATTCCAGCTGGAACTCACATAGCTGCATGTTATATAGAACTCTTTAGGGCTCCAATAAATTAAAAATTATTCCCAACTATAGCGTATTGCTGCTGTTATAAACATTGCTTTTAGGAGGAACAAAGTTTCTATATAAAAGATTGTTGCTTGGCTGATTAAGGAAAATGGGTGGGAAAAAAGGTGTCTATTAAAGTGTCTTTTTCTATGTTATTTTAGTATCTGTTATAGAAGTTAAAGAGAGAATAAGGGGTAAATAAAAAGAGGAAAAGTTGAGTGCACATTTTCTGATCCTGTGTTTGTTAACAATTCTCTGGATAAATACAGAGTTACAAAGAACCTGGCCAATAGGTTGCTACTAATTCTTTAGCTAGTGTTTTATTGGGAAATAAGGAACTGAGAAAGTTTAGTTGTGCAGACAAGGTTCTGATGGCATTGTATATAAAAATACTGCTTAACTCTGCCATATTTCTCCTTAGGAGGAGATAAGACAGCATTTACAGAGTGTCAGCTTCACTATTGACTGAACAGACAGACAAACGAAAGATTAACTGGCAGGTCAGTTGTGAAACTGTAAATGGAACACATGTGCTTTTAGTCCACAACCAGTGCTCTTTTGATTGTGAAATATGATCAATTTATTAAGTCTAGTAGTTATGAGATATCTCTATAATTAATGTACGCATTTTCAGTAAAACTGTCAAGGAGGGACAAAGACAAAATGTCAGCATGTTTTCTCTTTTGCATTATCATTTTTCAGAAAGAAACAGTGTCTAAGTAAAATCCTAAAAAAGATAGGAGAAAACCAATTTAAAATAAAAATCAAACTTTGGTGACAAACCATTGGTCTATTTAATTAATCTAACTTTCAAATCACCTTCTCTTCAGGATATCTGAATCCAGTCCACAGTAATCAATTCCTGGGAGAACACCTCATACTTCACACTATTAAAATGCAACACAGCTGTGCGTTTCTTATCTTTTGAAGAAATAGAGTTATTATGTTCATCAATATGCACCTCCAAGGGCGAAGAGTTTTCATGCTAGTTTAAGCAACAGGTCTTTCACAACAGAAATTAGATGAATATTGAAAAAAAAGTTTTGTAGCTATTGTAAGTTACAGTGCTACAACAAAGATTTATACACAATTTTTCATTTTCTTTTCAAATGTCACCTTTCAACTTTCAAATTTCCTACTTTATATTCACTTTTAAATATACAAATTCAATAATTTTTAAACATACAAATTCATTGAATTTTAAATATAAAAATCATACATTTAAAATAATCAAGATTTTGGAATATCTTGCCCATACTTTTGGATGGCTGCTCCTCTGACTGCACACCCTGAGCACCCTTACCATTTCTATGCAAACACCAAAATTAAGGCATGCTTCTAAAGATTCAATTCTAATTATTTTATTCAAAATCATAAGAGATTAAATCATCAGCAAACACAGGTTAGGACCTAGAGATCTGACATTCTCCCATAGAACACATTAACTTTGTCATTCTACTGTCATTCTTGCCACTGCAATTTTGTGTTTCTGCTTCCTCATCTGCAAGAAAGAAAATAATTCTGAGATACATATACACATATATGTTTTACATATATATCTCACAGATCCATAACCTGGCAGTGGAGAAAACAAGGGTCATCATTTCCTAGAATTATGCTAATATGACAGGATTTACAGTTATCAAGTCAAGGATAGACTTCTCATGTAGATCTCTGCTAGAATGTTTATATATATTGTAAGTGAAAATAGCAGTAAATTTATCTGTTTCATCAAGAAGAAGGGCTAAGAAGGCTCTTATCAGAATCTGTGTAAAAAAAATGTTCACACAGAATTTATATAATAATTTAGATTTCATTCAAAATAATAAATTTCTTTGTAACTGTTCTAAACTTTTCAGAGAGAACATTTAAAGCAAGATTCTGTTTAAAACCACCAAAACAACGGCAGAGATATTAAAAAGAATGTAATTAATCTTTTGAAAGAGATGTTTCTAAAATGTCAGTAAAACTGATACTGAATGATAATTCAGTAAACTGATACTGAATTGTCTGTAAATAGTCTCACATAATGAGGCTAGAAAATATTTTACCAATGGGATAAAACTGAAATTTAATTAATTTTTCTCAGATAAACTATAAAAATTATGATAGCCAATTTTTTGATACCTAAAATACATATTCTGAATCTAAAGTGCATTCGACATTACTGGCAGACATGTGTCTGGCTCTAAAATACAACTTGAGTCTCAAAATTTCCTTTTGTCCCCACGACTTAGAAGGATAGTCTTGTATTCTTCTAGCTACTGCTTTTTTACCAATAGATCACCATGGTACCAGCACCCGGTTAGTGCTATTACAATATATAAAGAAGTAAGCGACTGGGTGAGATTGCTAGTACCACAGAAACCCTACCAAGACTAGAGGGAAAAGTGGGATGCTCTCTTATATGTGCTTAGAAGCAAATCTTTTACATAGCCAGAATAATAACTCTAAACTGTCCCTACACTAATATAGGCAATAAAACATACACGCAAAAATATCTTCTAGTCTTTCTTTGAATATAAATCACCAAAGAATGACTTAAGTGCTCCAAATCTTATGGAAGTCTTCCTTACAAAACTAGTCACCCACAAAGAAAAATATTAATTTCAGACTTTTTCTTTCAAAAAAGACGATCTAGACTTTTAAAACCAAATTGAGTCTAGAAAGGAATTTTTTATGCTGTATATCATCAAACAATACGACTTTGCTTATTTTGGAAATTTTTTCTATTTTATTAATCCTAGTGCAAATAACTATGCCTATAAAGGCTACAAAAACAGCAATTTTGCAATATTATAATCTTCATCTGAATGGGTTAGTTACTGAAAGTACAAATGGGGAAGATTTTTTGTATTCAGTGTATCTATCTGCACTGACATTTGAAACCAACAGAGAGAGTCAAATTTATGTATTAATATTTCCTGTTGAATATAAATGAACATTATCTTTTTCTCCCCTTTGGCAAGACAACGAAAACAAAAGCAGTGTTCTTCAAACAGAAATTGACATATGTAAAATGCCGGTGTTTTTTAGTTCTTCTATCTAGTGTATAGTTCTTTAGTTACATAGTTTTTTAGTTCTTCTTTAGTTATATTCCTAGAATCAGATTCTTTTCTTTTAACAAAGAAGGAAAAAAAAGAATTTCAGAATTTCCTTATATCTTGGGGACATTTAAAGAATTTCCTTTATCTACAGAAGATAAAAATTGTTGTCTTTTTGGAGATCTGTATTTATGAACAGCCCTGGATACTTATTTGCCTGTTATTCACATATTAAGACACATAAATATTTTCCTTTAAAAGCAACTACTTAGTAATAACTTTGACAGTAAATATTCTTTTAGTTACCTCAACAAATATTTTGAGGTAAATTTCAGAATCATTTAATTCAACAGCTGGACAGTAGGGATTTCTTTAGTTGCAGCTGAAAATAGTGGGAGTCATGGCCACATAAAATCTAGAATAAAGCACCTATCCATATTTAAATTGGTTTTACATTTGTTAAATAAAATCAGGGTCTATTCATATGAAGCTACAAGCTGTTGCTTATGATCTCAGAAAGAACAACTAAAACATAAAAATAAAAGAAAGCATAAAGTAAACGACACAAATATAGTTACATAATAGAATATGATTTTAGAAATTTTATGATTTTATGATTTTTTCCTTTTTATCAGTGTTCATTCCTTCTCTTGGGTAAAGAGAGAGTTGTGTCAAAAATACTGTAAATGATACACTATAGAATATAGAATAATTTTGCTCACACTCAAAAAATCCTGGAAAAAATATATAAACCACAAATGATTCATTTGTTGTTTTGATTTTACAATTCTTTGAAACCTTTTACTGTTTAGAAGGAAATCTCTGAGCTATAGTCTCTCTGATAAACTTGTATTTGACTCTGAGCCATAGCTATTTGCAAGCTCAGATTTTCCCAAAATGCCAAGCCCAAAACTGCAACTGTAAAATTCATTTTGTACCATTCTTGCTTATTAACAATGGCGATTTAAAAAATAGTCATAATTACCATCTATCAAAACTTCAGAAAAAGATTTAATTATGGTGACTTCATTTGTTGGTCTTAGCTTCTTTGATTATTATGACTTACTTTTTAAAGCATCATTGGAATCGCCAGTACACTAAAGGCTGCTTGTCTCTGTAACAAAAAACTAAAATTAAATTGACTAATTCTGTTTATGTTAGAATACTTTACAGAATATGATTATACCGATTTTAACTGGAGGAAATATATTAAGGAAATATGAGAACAAGTCTTAGTCAAATAAAATAATTTTCTAATGCCAATAAACCATTTGCCAGCTTATATCATTTTCCAGGTCAAAAAATTTTTGCTGATGTCAGTCTATGCAGTTATTGTGTTATGCCTCACAAATAAACTTAGTTCAACTGAAAAATACCTACATACAACAGAAGAAAAAAGAGCCTCACATGTTGTGGTATTAGGGTGTTATAACAAATTGGTACTGCTGTCATTTATATAAGGTAATCACTAAAGAATGCAGTTTGAAAATAACACAAGAAGTTAAGAAGTGTCTATTTACGGACTAGACATGTATTGACATAGTATCACCAAATAATTATCTAGACTGTATGTCTCTGATGTCTCAGATTGTGTTACTGAATCTGACAATTCCTCTGAAAGAAAGAAAAATATATTTAAAGAAATTGTTAGGCCTGCTACATAAATTCTACAGACAAATCATTATTCCCTCTCTTTTCTAAATGAAACAAGTATGTACCCGGGATTCTTTGTGATTCAGGATCAATATATGTATATCTAAGGACAGTAACTATAAGTCAATGTGTAACCTACTAAGATCTGGTAATTTCATGGTTTTTGACAATTATTTGCAAATATGAATACCGCTCACAGTGATTTCGGAAAGCAATCAAAAGTCTCAAACTCAACAAGCAAAGGGATAGACCCTTGCTGCTTTTCTCCTCTCCCCTTAACGAGAGAAATGTTAAAATGTGAAAGAATTTCTCAATCAAGCAAATATATATATATTGCTTGAGTCAGTATATGAAATTAAAGTGACCTTGATCTTACAGCCTCTCAAGATGTATTGGGCTTTGAGTGACCCTTATTGAATGTTCTGTGGGAAGAAGGAAAAGAGGGAAAGGTAGGAGGAAGGAAGGCAAAGAAGGAAGAAGGAAGAAAGGGAGGAAAGAAGAAAAGGATGGAGAAGGAAGGGAAATGACAGTGATAAGTACATTTATGATACAATGCAGAGTAAAGTTATAAATAATTCTAGCAAAAGGTATTGCATATATTCAAAAGTCCTAGTGAGACAAAGTTTTTAAAACAAATTCAAGAACAACAACAACAAAAATATGTTGACCTATATCTTCCTAACTGACTGTCCAAAAGGAAAACAAGATTGTCTATAAATATTATACTCCATCTTACTTCTTAAATTATCCTTGTCACATCAAGAGAATTCCCTTATGGTCAATATAAATAACCTCACCATATTGGATTTATCATGTCAAGAGCTAACCAACATCACATTTTAATTGTCCAAACTATTTTTTGTAGTAGTAGAGTTGTACTCTCACAAGAAAAGATGACAAAAAAATCTTTGTAAAGATTTGTAAGATAAAAATTACCTTATTTTATTTCACTACTTAATTTCAAAAGTGGTACTTTATTATAACATTTTCTTTTGGAGGGGAAATGAAGACTGGGATGAAGGTGAAGATTAAAAGGACCTGGTGGAGTTCTGGTAGGAGAATGACAGGATAAAACTCCACAGTGTCTAGAGACATGAAAAAAGTGTATGTGACAGTGATTATTGCTAATGTTTTCACTAAATTAAGCATGCTTCAGAAACGGAGTCCTGGGTTTTTTCTTTTCTTGCAATTCTGTGAAATTCTTAACGTCATCATCAATGCTCAACTAAGTGATAATTCTTTGCAGTACAGCAAAACCTAAGAACCTTGTAACTGACCATGAATATGTCACAAGGAAATATAAAAACTTAGAAACAGGGTCCACAGAGTATTTACGAGATGGAAACACACTACATATGAAAATATAAGGTCATCAGAGAACAGATGGTTAAAAATCAGAGGAAATAATACTCTATATAGACTATAAGGGATCCATATACTTTATAACAAGGATATATTCATGCATGAAAACGTTATATGGGATTACATAGTCATTTCACAGAAAAATGAAAAAAGGTGTTAACAGGAAGCAGAAAATTTAAGTGACATGCATAGAAAATGAAATAGAAAGGAAACTGTGGTATATTTAAAAAGATTAGACAAAATGTTCACAGAAGTGAATTCAGTGAATAATGATTCTTCAAAAAAAGAATAATTGACAGTTACATGAAACAGTAAGTGGTGAGAAAAAATATCCTAGATTTTCCTTGTCTTAACATACATATTCTTGGCATTTGTTCTGCATACAGAGTTTGGTGCCCGAAAGGTAATTTTCAAAATAGCTGAGCTTCCATAAAAGAACCTCACTAAGTGCTCTATTTTTGAAGTTCTCTCTTTATTTAATATTTGTATACTAAAATCTGGCCATTGTTTGGAAAACTGGAGAAAAGAGGAACTCCCTTATAAACAGCTGCATTTGTCTGCCACACCAGTTTGTTAGATCTCCGATGTTTAGAGAAAGAGATGTTTAGATCTGATATTTAGAGAGGAGACATGTAAAAGTCTGTCAATGTATGCTTCTATGTGTAATAGAACAGCAAAGACAATCATGGCATTTATTATGGAATAACGCTATTACTAACATAGTACACAAGAACATGAAGTATTGTGTGTATCTATCCTATATATGTTATCTCCTCAGCCACTTTTCTCTCCCTACTAGCCAATGCCCTGCTTATATTGTCTCAGGTCTTAGTTCAGAAGATTTATTGGTTCCTCAGAAACATGAAATAGTGCAATGCCACCATCTTCTTCCAGCACTGGACTGTAACACCCCCATACATCCTTGCTTTTGCTGATAAAGAGCTAAAACCACTTATTCCACAACCATGTCTAATATCAAGTGTATGATAGCCTAACATCTAATTACTTGAGTTAAAACATCTTGCAGAAAGACCACTGTTTCCATGAAGTAGCAAAAATATATATCTAGTCAGGGGGACATGACCCCTATGCCTTGGGAGAAAAGTCTGATTTAGGCACCAGCTCCATGAGAGAGATAAAATTTATACCTGTGATCCCCATGGGGTAACATACTGACCTTGATGGAGGGTAAAGCTTAAACATCTCTACAAAGTGCAGTTTGCTGTGCTAAATAGTACCCTCTCGACTACAACAAACTGAATTACTTTTCATCATAGAAGGTGAAGAAGAGATCAAATAAGAAGAAATCAAAGCCTTATCTCACTATAACCGTTTTTGTACAGCACCTACTTTAGAGTACACTCTAGTCAATGGGAAGATTTTCTTAGCACCTTAAATGTGAAGCAGCTACAACTTAAAACACCAATGTTTTTCCTTGATGCTCTGTCAGAGATTTCAGCCCCCAGAAAGTCACAGACTGGTCTCCAGCTGTCCGATTCCCCTGGATCGCAAGCCGCAATGACAGGGGGACGAGATGCTAAGCCATCAGATTGTGATGTGCAGAGGCCATGGCTCAGGGACATATATCTGTCTGCTGACGCTTCCAGAAGTCAAACAGCAAATGGCGGTAATATGTCCTTACCCACTACATGAAAAGTGTTGTCCTGAGACACCAGCAAATTAACAGCCTTGCGGAAAAAAATGGTTCTTTTGGAGAAGTCACCTACTGATTAGAAGGCTTAAACCATCTCAGTAAGTTTTGAAAGACTGATGCTAGTAAACCAGCATTCGTAAAAAGAAAGCAGTCTAAAGAAAAACGTGTTTTCATAAGTACACTTTTGACACCAGAGTGGAAAATAATGCAATAAAATCATCAGTAGACAACATATTCCCAGCTAAGTTCTTATTTTCATGGGTGTTTTAAGCTGCTGTTCCTGTCTAAGTTGTTCCACACTTCCTTCTTGAAACTCTTGTTTAATTTCCACCCTCCAGTTTGTGCTAGTACAAGCACTAAAGCAGTCTGCATAGCGTCCATGTGTGGAATACAGATCATTAAAACTATTTATTTTGGTGGGGGAAAGGAGAGAGCCAGGAATTTTGGAACTTAACTTATGCCAATGTATTTTTCTGTCACCCCATTACACAATATCATGTTTCTTTTTAAACAGATTCTTGCACCCAACACAGAATTCACAATAAAAAAAGATTACTTAAACAAGAAAAAGAAAATTGTTTAAACAAAGTTTAAATATCAACTAGACAAAATATTCACAAAGTCAACTGCCTTCCTCTCAGTGTCTTTGACTGGATGCAGGAAACCTTACCAAGAGGCTGCTTGAATCTTTTATTTTATTAAAATAATTGGGAATGGAAATCAATTGAACTGTGACTACAAATGAAAAATACAGTAAGGAAAATTGACAAACCACTTAAAAATATTAAGTTCTAATTGAAAGATTGGCTATTATAAAATATTCATTCTAATTACTTTGAATATGCACCAGAGGAAAAGGCATTTTTTTCTAAGAAATCCATAGAACTCAGAGACAGTTTATACTTAAATAGAGTAGGTCAAAAAATAAAAACTATCGTTTTTAGAATAAAGTTGATTTTAATTTTGTGTGGAATATTTCCAAATGAAATTCATCTTCTATTAATACTAATTCAGTTGCATTACCTGCTAATCAGAATGTAGTTTCTGCATTAATTTCAAGACTAACATTCTTTTCTTTTTCACTTTCTGAGAAAATTAAATCATCAGAGAAATTTTTTAACAATTTTCTTATTATCTCAGCTAAGTCTGTCCTAACACTCCTGCCCTCACGCTGTTTTAACAAAAGGGAAAGGAGACATACAGACGGCTTAATCTTGAACTCCAGGTAGATATTTTCTGGTAAGTGACAAAACTGATTCTGTCCTTGCTGTATTCTGCAAATGGAAAACTTCTCTTTTACCTTTACTATACAATAAGTATTTAGTACATTTACAAGAAGAAAAAAAAGTTGAAGTTTAAAAAAAAAAATACCACTCAGAGGCTGAAAAATGAAGTGTGGTCCAAAAGAATAGGTTATTTGATTACTTAGTCACATCTTTGTGGAGCTGAAAGTAAGTCTGTATTTTATAGAGCATTTTATTGTTGAAATGAGCAAGGTCACCGCAGTTTCCTGAGGCAGAGCTATTGAAATAGAAAGCATTTTTTGAAGGTGCCAAAGGTAAAAGTTTCTTCTGATGAACCTTTGTCTTGCATCACATCTGTCAGATGTAGGCAAGCATCATCAAACCAGGTCCAGTGAGACTGACAAGTAAGGCTGGTAGAGCAATAGAAGGTGAAAAGACAGTATTGGATGGTCTATCAGAATTCATCATTAACAATTCTAGTCTAAATCATCAGTTATTTGCCCTGCATCTTTTTTTTTCAGTTTCTTTGGAATAAATGATAGTATAAAAACTGTTGAGAGAGAGTTGAGAGACATGTCAATATACTTCCTCTCCATACACTCTCTAGAACATAATGGCTGATATAAATGGCTTAATCTGGTGGGAAACAGGTGCCATTCTGCAAAATCCATGCCAAAACAAAACAAAAAAAAAAGAAAACAAACATCCAGCACTGCAGTACCTTGAGCATAGTTGGATAAGCTATTTGTTGGATATACCTGGCAAAATATTATTAAAACAGGGAAGGAGAAAAAGCAACATTGTTTTGTTCAGAATCCAGCAGTTTCCTAACTGCAGGGGCCTCCTCAGGGAATAGGAATGCTCTTATTCCCTTGTGCCTTGTGGTGGGCAAACAAATACACTGTAGTATTACAAATGAAAATTAGATGATAAATAAGTAGAATGTCAGAAGAAGTCCCATTTCTTTTCATCTTTTTTTTCATGTTATATACACAGTTGTCTATGATCAAAAGTCTCAATAATAGTCAATTAAGTAAAAATGTTTGTCCATCTGATAGGGATATGATGTTTTCTGTCGGCTAATTTTAACTAGCACTGAGCTAAGAGATGGTGAATGACCTTTTCTTGGTCTAAAGCAAATGTTTCAAGCATTTTGTTGCCTACTAGAATCAAAAGCTGAAAATTAATCTCTAGGAATGGGAGTTGCCAGAGCTGCAACACTAGCCACTGTATTTGTTAGAGAAATGAAAATGACAAAGATAAGTACAGATCATCAGGAAGTAGCAAAAGCAGGGATATTCCACAAGGTCTCACGAGCACGGACCTGAGGGTCACCACAGCACAGGTACAGTCCCACAGGATTTAAGTTGAATTGGTGCCAATAACAGGCTCCAATGACAGTCCCTGACAAGGAAATTAAGCAGGTCAAGGGCCCATATAGGGAGTCCGTTCAGGAGCAGCAGAAGATATAGCAAGATAGTAAGCAGTAGATATGAGGTGTTAGGCAGGTAGATCTACGGTAGGTAGGTAGGACCAACTACAAAGCTCCAAAGTCCATCTAAGAGACATGGCCTGATATAGACCTGGAGACAGGGACATTGGTGTCAGCTTGGGCAGGAACTGGAGCCCCGGGCTTCAGCTGAAGTGGAGTTCAACAAGGGTCAGACTTGGGCAAGTATACTCAAATTGCAAGAAGAATTTTAGCTAAAAAAACAGTTTTGTAGTCCTGGTCATTGTACTAAGGTATCAAAGCCTCTTCTCTAAAAAATTCAGAAGAGTCGATACTTCCTGTCAAAAAACAGTGGAATGGTGATCTTTGTTTTTTTATTTCATGTGTTTTGGAGGATCTAAAGAACAGCAATACAGGGTGTTTATAAAGACTAGAAGTTTGCATACGACATTGTGGGAGGTGTTACATCCAGTGACCTGGCCTTGAAGGAGCCAAAGAGCACTGACAACAGCAAAAGAAGTAAAAGAAAAAAAAATGGCATATGGTATCAATAACATGGTTTATTTTTTGCTACATCAAAAAATATATATTTTTCAGAATTCAAACTTCCATTGCTTTTTGTTCCTTGGCTTGTCATTTCTTCTCTCCTTATCCCTTATCTACTACTTATAGAATGACCTGAACAGAGAGTGACAATGCTTACGTACTGTAAAGAATCATGGTAACCTGTAACTCTTCCCTTGAATACAAGATACCTTTTATAACCTTCCCTCTTGAAATCTCATCAGGCTCACATCACTGAATAGATTGCACCACAGGGGGAAAATGATTTATGATATTGTGCTGGAGGATTGAAGAGCAGGAGATTCAAGAGGCACTGCTCTTGCAGTTATTATCTCCCAAATCATGTCTGATATTAGAAATAAAGGTTACTGTATACAATTGCAATGATCATTTGAAACAGAATTGTTGTTTTATGCTGTTAACCACTATAGTTATGATTAAAGATGAATGGTGGGTCATTTGTCATTATGTTAAAATCCATTAAACTTCTTTTTTCTTCACATACACACACACAAACACAAAAGAATAAGTGTTCTCTGAGAAACTGATTAGGGATTTCAGTACCACATTAGCACTAAATTGTTTGTAACTTATTAACATGAAGTAAACTATGGGCAGACTTTAATAATATATAGAAATCCTAAATATAACAAAAATCTTATTGAGCAATATTACTCACATGAACTTGTCCTGAATTAGTATCATGATAGCAGTTATACAGTTAAGTGACATACCTGTGTACAGTTGCCCATCCACAGCCTGTTAGCATGAGTAGAACTGCATACTAAAATGACAACACATCTTCCAGAGCAATACTCCTTCCAAGTATATGACCTGTAAGCCTGGAGCATAGCTGGAGCTCTCGAGCAATTTCCTGCATCTGTGTCTAAATCAGAAGCCACAAATTACTACTGAATACTTTACTGAAAATGCTTCTGTCTTGAAAAACTTCTACTATAAGCAGTTCTACTTTGAGGGTGTACCACTGATAGTATTTTAGGATCTCACCTCTGAGACAGAAGTGCTAAGTGTAGTACCCAATGGCTGCGGGGGGCCTCCGGGGGGGTCTCATAGCACCACATCTCCCAAAGTTCCCAGGCTTCTCCTGCAGTATCTATCTCAATCATGTTCCTTCCTACCACATGAAACAATGTATTGGAATATATTGTGGTACTGAATATTTGGTGGCATAAAATGGGCTGTCGTGTTATAAAACTCTCGAGCTGCTCAGAGTGCTGGGTCAGTGCTACTTTGTGCCTCAGCTGCAGCAGGCTGCAGAAGCCAAACTTCATTTCTGCTCATCAGTGATCACACTGTTCATCTATCAAAAGGAATAAAGAAATTTGAGGCAAACTCCAATAACGCACTGCAACTGTGTGAGATTCTCTTATAATAGAATTGATGAGGGTGGGTGTAATTATTTTTAATTTTATGTAAAAAGTAGGGGATCTTACATATCAGTTACTAGAAAGCTGTAAATTGTTCTCTTCAGGTCTACACTCTGGGCTGTCTTCCTGTAAGGCTACTTTATCTATTCAGGGAAATTCAAATTTCCACTGTTCCACTAAGATCTAATAACAGTGCTAAAATTTACATTATGTATTTATTTGCTAAATTCACTTTAAAAACAGTGACTAGCTGCAGTATTTCTTTCAGTTTACAAGAAAATTTGTAAAAAAAATGCTTTGCGTTTGATGCTAACTGAAAATAAGATAGAATTCAGAATCCCAACTTTCTCATAAAAAGAAACTTTGCTTTCTCATCGTTTCCAGTAGCTAAACACTCAGCTGCAATACTGTGTGAAGTGGGAAGCAGCTGGTTATATTTATGAATTTCATGGAGCAGTAAACCTACAGAACTGAAATGAACTTGATGCATCGTACATTTTGTTCTATGTAAATCTTGTGAATCTGAGCACAACTGAAGCATAAAAGGTTTAGTGAAGGCCATAATTTCATATCAGGGTTTCACTGTCATTTCACATGCTTTATGCAGACTCCTTCATAACACCTCTAAACTTTGAAAGAGCAGTTTGCAGAACACAGAGTCAATCTGTGTAGAATACAAATATTTCACAAAAAAAAAGAAAAGAAATTTGTGATCCATAAGCTGATTTTTAAAATGTTCTTGTTCACTTATGAATTATTCAAATGCTAGTAAAGATAAACAATGTTTGCATGCCTTTAACAGAACCAAGCTTATATATCAGCAGATTTTTGAAGTTCTCACATGCAGTCCTGTAAACAGCAAATTATTCATTATTGATGATTTTTGAATTAGTTTAAGAATTAGCTGCCTTGAGTGTACTGTAGCAAGACTTTTCATACTTTTCTTCTTAGAGGAAGAAAAATACACATTTATTTCGTTATGTACTAGGCTAATTCTTCAGCTACTCCAGCAGATTTCATCAGAATTCCATAGGTTTCATATCAGTTCTGCTGTGAATCTGACATGAAGATTTCTGCATTGCACAATGAACAGAATGTTTCTACATTGCTCAAAGGACATAATTCCTTCTTTTAGGAATGTTACCAAGAAAGAAACAGCAGCAACAAAAATATGACTCTGCAAAACACTTCAGCATTTAAACTCAGTCAGATTTTTGGTAATATTGGTTAGGCAGATAAAAAATAAAGTATAAGTAGTGGTACATCTGAGCTGCAGTTATCCAGGCAAATAGGTGCTTAATCAGCATGCAGCTGCCTGCATTATTTATTAGGGCATTCATACTGATACCCAAGCATCCAGCTTATAGTGTTCCATCTAGTCCATGGTGCCATAGAGCCAAGGGTGACATTGAAAAACAAACAAACAAATGAAAACCTCCAGATGTTTCACAAAACTCGTACAAACAGGCAAAAACGTATCCTGCAATATTATGCAAGTTTTGAGCAAAGGAACAGTGAGGATTTGGAGACAAGGAAAGTGGGTTTGACTTTGCAGTCTAAACTCACCTGGACATGTTGCAGTACAGCACAGCCCTCTAAAAGAATGTAGGACATTTTTCCTTGCCCAAACCCCTCATAAGACAACAGATTTCCTCCTCCATATATTCCTGCTCTACTGAGTTTCAAAAATTTTCTTAGAAGAAGAAATGAAGGGAAGGAGAGGATGATCTTTTCCTATTAAAACAGTGGGGAGGGGTGTCTGTACAGGTGCTACTGCTATAGTTATGCAAGAGATGGAGAAGCTGGGATGCTAAATGGTAAAGACTGTTCAATGGCAAAGATAAGAAAAAATTTGTATGTAACACCTAATAACCAGTGGGGTGCAAGACACTGATATCATCATGTTTTAATGTCAGTGGACTATTTCATTGTCGCCTGACATGTCATACATATGGAATTGCCGTACTGCAGATATATTTGTAGCTCATCTGTCGCCATGTTCTGGACCATTCTCTGGAAGGTTATTTGTATTCTGACTGGCTATAGAAGCACACAGGTTCCTAAATCAGGTACCTTGGAGTCATGAAATAAGGTGAAGCAGAAAATGGGTGTGGGTGCAAACAAGCATTTGTTTTTTTGCAGGAGCAGTTTTAAAGTCACTGATCACACACTATATATATGTATATATATACACACACATATATTACCTGACTCTTAGAAATGATTTTGTTAACAAATAATTAATATTTTCTACTTGTAGCCAAATTGGGAAAAAAACAAAATCAAATATCTGTGTGACTCATCAAGAAACCTATTCTTATGAAAAAATAGCAGCTTGAAGAAATTAATTGATTTCATTAAAAACTTAAGCAACCTCCTAAGTGCAAGTTCAGATAGACTTAGCCTTTCATCTGACTAGTCCAGGTTAGACTCAAACCAGTTACTTAAGTTCCTTCGATTACTCAGTATCATTCATTTTATTTATTTATTCATTTATTTTACATTTCAATAAATTGTTTAATGTGAAATTACTGATTCCTGACAAGTGCAAGATATTACAGAGGGGACTTCATGAATGTCAAGTGCTTTCATGATGATTAGTAATAAAAACACTGAATACCAAATGAATTAAGGTCTTATGAGAAGGGTTTTTTCCTTATTCCATAGGTACATCAATTAAATAGATAAAAGAAACTAGTAATTTTTTTTAAAAAAAGATAAACTAACTAGGTAGGTTATTCATCAGTATATAATGGTAATAAATTATTCTGCTAGATTGACATAGGTAGCAAATCATTATACATTTATTTTAGTAGTCATTGTTATAATATTAATTGAGATATTTTTCCAGGCACATCAATATAATAACTTTGTAGGAAAATCATTTTCTTACACAGAAGTCTCTAATCAGTAAAATACTCTAGTTCATTTGAAAAAAAATATGGATCTTCCATTGAGTCCTAATCAAAAAAGAATTATAAAATAGATTTAATACAACATTTCTGGGTAAGCAGCAGAACAGTGATCATCTCATAGAACATTCTTAGTTCTAAAGAAGTGTAAATAAATAAATAAATAAATAAAAAGTTCCTGTGCTTTTCCTGCAGTTACCATGTGTTAATTCATAAGACACAATCCTTACAACAATCCTAATAACTCATAATTACTTGATCTTAACTAAATACTGCCTTTAGGAATAACTGGAATACCTGTTTGTGACAGAGAGAGAAATAGCAGCCTTACCAATAAGTAAAATTCTTTTGCCCAATGTAAGAAAAATAATGCATTCCAGAGAAGGACCCTCATATCCTGAAATGGTGCAACTACCAGGGGATACAGGAGCCAGAGGTTACTCTAAGTATGTAAATACCAAGAGTCTCAGTAAAAAAGGGGGAAAGAGAAAAATAGCATATACTTGTCACTTTGCTAAAGAGTTTGCAAGGGTTTGGAACCTGTTTTCCAAGCAGACAATATTGGGAAAACATAAAATGAAAAAGTACTTAGTTTAAATCAAAAGCATGTGTATCCTTTCTCTCTGAAATTCCAGCTCAAAGTTTTTTTAGTATTAAGTAAACATGATTCAGTTCTTCAGTTCTTTTAAAAACAACATAAATTCACAAACACTCCTGAGATTAACAGTAATCTGGAGTGAAAAAGACCAGTGTTAAAGTGTTAAAGATGTACAGCATTATGGTGAATACTGCAATTTGCCCCTAAATTGGTAGAAGTTCTGGAGGCATTTTGACCTTGAGGATATTTTAGTTTAGCAGTCTTCATGGCTTATGGACTAAGAGATAAGATGGATAGCAGATATGAGGAGAAATACTTTTCATAATTATTATTCTTGTTATGTATACACTTCATATCTATGAAGATAAATGTTGCTATGACTAAAGTGAAAATATAAATCTTTTATTAAACAGCTCTCCGGGAACAATGGATATAGAAGAAAATTATGGTTCTCTCCACCAGCATATCACAAAATTAAGCTATGCTTAGCTAGAAAAATCCACAAGAAAATTATCTTATTGATTAAATACCATATTGGGACAGCCCAAATCCATTCTGAGTTAGGCATCATTAGTTGTCTTAATTCTAAGCACATTTTCAGCAAAAGGTGGTTTGTCTACCACTGTTTTTTTTTTGATAGAAAATATAGCAATTGATTTTGATAGACAACACATTGGCTATTGGCTAATGTCCTTAGACATTAAAGATGAAGGCATAGATGCTGCATAGATAAAGGCATATGCTACCTTCTCAATTACTCAATGAAAACAGGACTTGGATGGACTGCAAAACAACCACCAGAAGCTTTGAACAGAATAGGAAAAGCATAAAATATCTATGACCTTAGAGTTACGTAAGAACCAGATCAAAGTGGCATGGAGGGTATAAACAGTGAGGCCGTGTCTCTTGGCCTCTTTTCCTTGTTCCTGTTGATCCTGTTTTATTTAGCAGTATAAATATAGGCAGTGCCTGTCACTGAAAGAATCAAAGACAATGAATATCATAAAGGCCTTCTCAAGTCAGACTAAGCACCTATTCTGATATTTCCAGCATAAGAGAGATATCATAAATGGAAACCTAGGGAAGAATTTAAAAATTGACAAGTATATTTGACGCTTCTCCCCTAATATTCTCTCCAACTATTGCATTTCAGGATCTTTTCAAGGTCGATATTATATTTAGTAAATTCCTCTTCCATGAGTTTGCTCAACTCTCTTTAGGTCATGTTTTTTTTAGGGTTCACAACACCATTCTGTGAGCAGTTCCATCAGGCTACCAGCTGCTTCCCTTTGATCATTTTGAACATGACTCCTAATAGAATTTATACCATTACTCTTATTTTGGATAATTTTCTATTTGCAATGGACATCATTGAATCTTTTTTTCCATCTTGCCCAGACACTTCTTTAAATATCTCTGTCTTATCCTATGTCTTTCATCCTTTTTTTTCCAGGTTTGACAGACTTAGCTTATTTCTTCATTTCTTACAGAGAAGCTGTTCTGTGCCTTTGATCATCCTTGTTCTCCTTCTCTGAATCAGTTCTAGTTTTCACAGATTCTTTCTAAAGTGGAGGAAAGAGGCGTGAAACCAGACAATTTTACAGTGACATATGTTCTCTGTTTTATTCTTTATTCCTTTTCTGATAATTTTTAATTTTGATTTACTTTTTTAGCTACTACTGAGCTTACATTTTCACCAGAACCATTTATTATAATCCCAGGGTTTTGTTCTTAGGTGATATTGGTAAATTCAGGACCCATTATGATATATGTGATTGTACAACTGCTTATTCCCAGGTGCATTTCCTGACATTTTTCTATACTGGATTTCAGCTGCCATTTTCTTGGCCACCCATTCAGTTTCCTGAGGTCCTGCAATTCCTCATTTTTGCCTTCATTTTGACTGCCTTGAATAACTTATTAGCAGAAAAATATTGCTTCACTAGTCACTTGCTCTTCTAAGCCATTTATGAATATCTTGAATTGCACAAGTCCCAGCACAGATATGTGCAGAACTCAGTGGTGATTACACTGCAAAAAATATTCATTCTTACCCCCTGTTTTGTCATTTGAACAAATGAAAGATTTCCTCTCATTTACTATAGCTGCTTAGTTTCCATAAGAGCTTCTGTTAAGAAATTGTGCCAGATATCTTTTGGGATTCTAGGTAGACTATATGAACTAGAACACCATTATCCATGAGCTAATTTTTCAAATAACTCTAGTATGTCTGTTAGGCAGGAATTCCCTTCAAAAATCCACATTACTTTTCCCCCACTGTATCATCAGTTTATCTATGTATTTGCTATATTCTTTATTATGGGTTCTAGTATTTTGCTCTGTAAAAATATCAGGCTTATGGAATTTATATTTGTCTGAATTTCTGCTGAGATCATTTTAAAGTAACCTCATATTTGCTAAGTATTTCAGGAAAATTTAAAATCAGAGGGTGAGAACTCTCTTGGCACATATCATTTGAGCTTAGTGAATTGTTGTAACTTTAATCACTCGTATGAGGCCCAACTGACTGTCCTTACATCAAATTTCTGTTATGTTCACTATTTTGATTATGTCACTTAGGCCAGCTATTCATTTCCTTCATCTGACGCCTTAGAATTTCTGTCATTAGTGTACGGGATCTTAGCATTCTGTTTGAATGATACTCTGTTAAACTAATACCATTCTGTGTTCTGCCTTTCACACAGACAAACAGAATTTCCATAACTTCATCCATAATAGATGTATCATCTTCAGCTCTGTGCTGTTCTGTACTCTCTTTCATTAAAAACTCAAGAGGTTAGTTAAGATACAGCCGCTAGGTCCAGTCATCATTCAGATGAAGTACATCTCACCCATCCAACCTTCTGTGATGCCAGAAACATCGCCAGACTCTGATGAATCTGAAGCCTTCTCCTCACTGCCGTATTCTCAATCAGGCATTAAACTTCTGGCTCATTTCCTCTATCTCGTGTGATTTATTCACAGCCCTGCAAACAACACTATCTTAGAGGTTCTTGGTATTCTTAAAACATTCTTCTTAAAAGCCCAAATTTCTACTTATCCCCCTGCTAATTCAAATCTCTTCTGTCTTTTCCTATGCTATTTTCAGTCCCACGCTCACAAGCCAGAGGTTTCTCTTTTCTTAGCAACTTGTAGAGACATCTCACAAGGTCTGATAAATTTGTGTAGCTGCCAAACAAGTCCCTGTGAAATTTTTTCAGACAGTTGTTTGTCTGCTAGCAGTTTTCCATTACTGCAATCTACCTCTCGCTCCCAGCAGAGTTCCTGCTTCCAGAGACATTTCTATAGTGAATGAGAACAGATGACAAACTTTCAAACGGACATCTCACTGGGATCCTTTGCCCTTCATCTACATTATGCTCCACTATCATATAATGGGGGCTGCTGCTTTTGCATTGATTCTTTTTTGCTGATCCAATTTGAAACTATGAATATTTTTGTGCATCTTTGGTGTTTCTAGTTTTTCTAGTCAGTACTGGATTTGCTGGCTTGAGGGAGAGACTGACCAGTTAAGTATCTCTGTGGTTATTCAGTCCAATAACTCTGACTTCAGAAGACTTTTTTTTCTTTTAACCTTATTGTTTGTCTGTAATATGTACACATCCACTCCTTGTCCATGAAGAATGTGTACATTCACACAACATCTGACACAGTAAAATGGGAACCTCAACCTGCCTTCTTCTTGTCGATGTTGCAGTTTGATGGAAGGGTGCAAATTCGGTAAGAGATGTATCCCCTTGCATTCCAGCTGATCCTCAGAGGTTAGAGGGACTAGGGGTGGCTGGACTTATCGCTTAGTAGACCTGACTGGCAGCACTAGATTCATGAACAGTCTGTCTACTATATAGGTCCCATTGCCTTCAAAACGAGTAGTCGAGTTCACCCATAATGTGATTTATTCAAATGAAATATTTACAAAGCAGGTTTCAGATGTAGATGAAATTTTCTACTACAGCATGGGGTTCTTATCTAGCTTTAATGTACAATTGTGCAATAATCGCTCACCCAAGAAGATTGGAGAGGTCTTGCAACCTCAAGGAGTCTCCTCAGTCCTGACCCAAGGGAAGGAAAGAGGTTCAACCTGTCCCCCAATCCCAGGAGTTACATTGGAGACTTTCCCAACTTCTCCTCTCCTTAGTTCACCTTTTTTATTTTCTTTACATTCAGGTGGAGGTTGAGTGACTCTAGTCACTTAAGGATGGAGGTGTGTTTTGGTATAATGAGGTTATAATGAACAAAATTGAAGCAAAGTTCATCCAAAGCAAGTGATTTGGCAGCATTAATAGCTCAGCACCAGACATCTTATTGTATATTTCCCATTAAACAGCTAATGTGAGGCTTATCACCTGCATGGCACCCTCAAGTTACTCCCTCTGCACAGTACAACAGAGTTTGGCCACAGTGTCTTTAATGTACTCCATCTTCTGTTACTCCTCTTTGCAGCTGCTAGGAGGGCAGATTGTGATCCTCAGGGGACTATGGAGCAGTAGAGTTTGTGCATATGAACCATCCTGGAAGTGGCAACTCTGTCTCACCCCCAAGCAAGTCTCTGTAATGCTATAACTGCTGTAATGATAAAACTTAAACCCTAGTTTTTCTCTAATTTCCCCCTTTTTAAGCAATTCTTCCACCGTAGAATACCATCTCTATCTCTTCACTTTGAAAGGATGAGAAGTTGGTTAGCATGCATGTCTCATTAGCAATTAGCTTAAAAAATTAACTAATCTTTGTTTTTCCCTTGAAATTGGACATTTTCATCCTAAGTATAAATTTATTTTCCAATAATAAACTCATCATACAATAAACTGAAGGAAGAAAAAGTTATTCACCTCAACATAAGACACAGCATGGGCCATGGACGCATTTTTTCCTGAACACTTGATCACATGTGTAATATTTTTCACAAAGTTTTTTTCTTTTATGGAAGATTTGTATTTTCAGTCATCACAAATTGATGACTACAAGACAATGGAAGACATAGAATTTGAACTTAAATATGAGAGTGTATAGGAGAGACCGTTTATCAGATGTCATGAAATTACCAATATCCAAACCGTACCTTCTGTTTTTTGAAAGCAGGAATCAAAAATCTATATTTCTCTTCAGTATTAACAGACCAAAGTTTAAAACAAAATATATTCATCTATTGCCAAAACTCAAGCTGTAGCTATATGAAGCCCAAAAAATTATTTGATAAAACATTACGAATTAAAAAGGGACTTGCTGAATTCACACAATGCTGAATTTTGTTCGAAATATTTTCATAGTTTGTAATTTTTTAAGTAATGTTTATGATTTATGTTTATCTCAGTCTGTGTGATTTGTTACTTTAGTCACTGAATAACAAAGGGATTGATTTGAAACAGCATTTCTTCACTGCCATCCTGGATGTACTGCTTGCTTCCAGAAAATATTCTCTGTGTGGATTTTTGGAACATTTTTACAAGCAAAATGACAGTCTGTCTTTTCAAAATGGCTTCTTCTTCCAGTAGTTCTGTATGATTTGTTTGTGAGGAGCTCAGGAATATGCTTATAAAGCTACTATATAAAAATGGATTGCATTTTGTTAACAGTAACCAAATGCTACATGGCAGCTACAAGATTTGAGAATTTGATTACTGTCAATGTTTTTGCTTTCTCTTTATAAAAAAACAAGTGATTTCAACAAATAATAGTTTAACAGAAGGTCTGATTATACAAAATACAATACAAAAGAATAACAGCATCACACATCACATCATTGTGCTTAAAATGTCAAAGTATTTTCTAAATTGATGAAGATTGCCAAGGAGAAGCTCCTAGTGAAAGTCTTATATGAATTCATGTAACATTCATGATTCCATGAACTTCCAAAATATATAAAAATACTATGTTAAAGTAAAGGTCTGCTTTACTGCAATTGAAAAATCCTGAAATTTCAACATGCATTTTGAGTAGAGAATGTCCCTGGTCATTCTGTAATCAAAATGTCTCAAGTAGTAGTAGAAGTGGTAGAAGTCACTACAAATCACATTGTTTTTGTTTCCTGAAAAAGAGTCAGAAAATAAAAACCATAGCAATTTAGAAATATAAAGAAATTTCACAGTCACCACCTAATCTAAATATATTACAATGTATTTTCAACATTTTCTTTAATTCAATTTTCACATAAGATGTCAGTTGACTCAATGGAGTCAATTGAAAATATGTAACACTCCAGGGTCATTCTCAGAAAGTTTTTACTGATATTCACCCTAAATGCTCCTTTTTACAGTTTCATCCCATTACTCTTAGTTATAGCTATATATATCAACTTAACACATTTTTTACAGTTTCGTGTTGACATTTATCTTGATGCTGTGCTTAAGCATGTGTATATCCAAACCGTACATGTTTATACCTCTTCTTCCTCATCAAAATCTACCACCATAACATAATTGCAATCTATATTACCTTTTTATCTGAGCATTTGGTATACTTACGCTCAAAAAGCTTTTCACTTTAACCTAAGAGCATCCCCATTTTACAGATGGGGAAACAAGACTTTAAGAGGAAAAGCAATTTCTGCTTCTTTATCATATAATAAGCTCATAGGGCAATGTGAGTAATATATAGATTTTCCATGTTTTTATGTGAAACCATGTTCTTTAGATGTTCTATGAATACCTTTCCAATAGAAGCCCAACGACCAGCCCTTTTCGTATGTGAACATGATAAAACCAGGAACAACTCCTGTTGTACTCCTTTCATTTGGTAAAAAAAATACTGTCTGGCAGTGGAAACAGGTAAAAACACAAGTCTGTTTGTTGGAAAAAATTACACTAACTAGTGTCCAGGAAAGCAAAAAATGCTATAGTCAGCAACAGTGATAAGCTTTTAAGCCCATGCAGCCACAGGTTTCGGTCAGTAACACAGTTTATTCCTTTGGACATATACTGAATATTGTAGCAACAGCACACGTTTGCAACCAGTTAGTTCTAAGCACATTTTACCTTTGCCATTTATTAACACAAAGTCTTAGCTATTTTAAAGAATGTGGTCTTTGCTTATCTAAATGCAGACCTTTTACAGTATAACTCACTTTTTGCCTGTTTGAAAAAAAAAAAAAAAAACACCAGCACGAAAAAGGAATTTAGCTCTCTAAGCAAGTCTACAGGATACCTTTTTTTCCACATAAATTTCATTTTTCTCAAAACAAAGGGAGCAGCTAGTTCTGATATCTTGCTGTGGTCACCTTTTTTACACTCTTTTGCTTGACATACAGACATCACTCATGCTGAGTTGCCTATGTTATTCAGTCGTTTTCCAAAATAGTCCCTAGGCAGCCTACCCATTAACGTTTAAAGAGCAGAATGATGGGATTTTATGTTTTCTGCAGGATCATATATTTTAAGGTAGTATGTCTAAAGTCAGTCTCAAATGCTAGGAATGTTTTTATGTTGAGACTTTATGCCTTTTTAAAACATGACCTCCTTACAACTGCCTCCTACATTTTGTTGGTATCTTAGCATAGGAGACAACATATGCCTGCATGTCTCCAAGAAAATGTAACGAGAAGAGTTGCGTAATGAAGCCACATCTATCGTGGTATGATTGCTGTTAAAAAATAGAAAGAAAAGGTGATCGGTTACAAAAATGTAGATGAATAAGAGAAAAAAACAGGTGACACAAGTCTTCTCAATGGGAACAAAGGGAAAAAGGAGGCTTACAGTAACCTGACAACACCACCAATTTCTTTGCACTGCAGGCACCATTAGGAATCATTACTGAGGAAATGAAGTCTGGCCAATTTTCCATTACAGCAGCCTATATCTGCTCTGTCATTTGTTCGCAAAAACTCTTATATTAAGCTGGAATAGCTGAATCTCCATGATACATTCTTCCAACAACCAACAGCTTGCCTGTGTTCTTGTACCTGACTTTATCCCCAATGAAGGGCAAATAAATAGGCTCTAATGATAGCTGTTACAGTACACTCCTTATCTCTGCTAGGGCTGTTGTTCTCAGCACTTTGAGGCTCTAGGACTGGCTGTCTGTTCAGCTAATTCTGAAAATCTTTCCACAATATCCCCTGTATCACAACTGTCCACACTTGCACATAATAAATCACATTAAAAAAGAACAAATATGTGTACAAGCTATAATCAGATCAAAAGCATCTGCCTTTCATTTTTGAACTGAGATATTGAAACCGAAAACATTTGTTTTGCTAGCCTACATTTTCTGGAGTATTTTCTCCAGACAGATGAAATAACATTATTCAATTGATGAGACAAGAATGTTTTATCTTTTCTATGCATTTGTTTTTTGTATCCTCACTTGCTCATCTGTCAATTATACAGAAACTGGATATCAGTGTTCCTCAGTTGATGTAGAATGGGGCTAAATTTAATGCAGAATTCTTAGATTTTTTTATCTGCTATTGCCTTCCTTAGCGTCTGTCTTAGCCAGGCTAGTTTTTCACTGAGTGACTGCATGTGACCTTTCTCAGCTACAGGAACGCATAATGCACACTACCCAAACAGATTCTCTTGACAAAAATACGACCATTTCTTAAGTCTTTTTGCTATGAAGCTTTTCTGAAACATTGCACACAAACCCACATTCTCTTCTAAATAAATAGGAGAAATCTCAGTTTCATTAGTGCTTCTGTCAAATGCAGCTCCTGTGAATGGGAACAGAGAAACATTAGGGAAGAAGGAGGAAAGATTAGCAGTGTGGCTTTCTAAGTGCAGAAGACACCAGGATGGGCCTAGAAAGCTTTCTCAGTATTATTAACTGAGCATATAAATAATTGGTGTCATTTGCTATACATAACCTCATTTGTTTATTTTAATATTGTCTATAAGCATCTTTCATCAAACAAAAACATGCTTTATACTCACATTAATGTGTCTAGCTTCTTATCATTCTTAGTACCAGACATACTGATTTAAAAATTAGCATTCACCTTTGGTCATTTGAATGCTACAAAACACTTAAAACATTTAATTAAATGGAAAATTTTGTATTATTCTAGATCTCTGGGTCTTTCTTAAAAGTCTCTGTCACTGATTTTCCAAATCTGATTCTAGCACAATTACTATTGACTTTCAGAGGAGATTTACATGCCCATAGACTACAGCACTGGAATCTAAGCAGTTATACCCTAAAGTTAAAAAAAAAAAAAAGTGAACTCTAACTTTATTGTTATCCTCCTTGATGTTTTACCCACCTTCAAGGTATTATTCCTAAATATATGAAGACCAGAGCTGCTACTCAGAGGGACTGGAACAGGTTGGAGAAATGCTGGAAAAAACGTGAGGTCAGAAACCTCGTGAAGTTCAACAAGAGCCAGCGGGGTCAATCAAAGCTGTGCAACCATACAGGCTGTGGGCTGACTAGCTAGCGTAGCTGTGCAGAAGATGCAAAGGAGGTGGACCCCGATCATCCTCATCTGGGACCTCTGCTCACCTCTCCTGAACATGGTCCCAGAAGCCTCATTTAAACTTGGGCCTAGACATCCAGGCCTGGCCTGAGTTGCAGCCTAACTTCAGGCCTGTGTCTAACCCTGGTTTCTTGAAGGACCTTGGAACCACCTGTGTTGTCCTCCAGTCCTATTGCTAAGTGGGCCCTGGATCTGATGAATTGCTTACCTTGTCTAAGGCATGTTGCTGGAAGCTCTAACCAGCACCTAGCAGTACACACTCAAATCAGGTTCTATGGGACTGCAGACTGATCTGTGACAGCCTTCCTGGGCTGTGGTCACCCTTGGACCCAAGGCTTTTGCCTTGCTCTCTGACACTTACCTGCTATCAGCTTGTTGGTGCTGGTGTTTCTGTATAGTGCTCCTGAATTGGAGCAAGAAGCTAACAATAGGCAGTTCTGCCATGAAGCCAAATATCAAGTTTTCATGAGTGTCTTTTGTACAAGCTGTAGGTCACACTATCAAACTGAACCTCTTTCATAAGAGAAGCCACTCTTAATAATTATTGATAATACATTTTTTTTCAGTCAAATATGGAAAATATATTCTTCACTTTGTCCATTAGGCAGTAATAGGTGACTTTCACTTAGGTCTTTGCCATGACTGCAATGACCTTAGCCAACCATTCCTTCTGATTTCTGTCGTCTCATTTGTTTACAGGTGAATGCAGTTCAGTCATTTCAGTAACTAAATTTTTTCACATTATTTTTGACAGAATGCAATGAAATGATTGACAGCAAAGGAGGCCATCAGTCAATAACGGTGGAAGCAAACATAAATGATGCATCACACTACTTTCCAAACTATGAACAAAGTCAGACAGGGCACTAGAAAATGGAAACAGTGCTGAATGAAAAAATAGAATATTGTGCATTGTCACAGAGCAATTTCAGCTCATGAATTTATAAAGGTGTCATATTCTTATATAAATAAGAGAGGGGAATAGTTCTGGTGCTCTGTAATTAACTCTTCAATAGCCACAAACCAAAGGTACTCTAACTTCAAGTTAGGCTTAAATCAACTCTCAGTGGAGACTGAAACTCCTTGATAGTTTCATGAACTCATGGAGTCTCATACCTTAGCTGTCTTACATTAAAAAAAAAAAAAAAAAAAAAGGAAAAAAAGGAAAAATAAGAAAAAAAGATTTCATCCAACACTATTAGTCTCTTGTCTCATAAGTAGATACATGGAGATAAAATCCTCCTGCAGATAGACCTTTATAAAAAGGGGTAAAAATTCACTTTTTTTTGTGACAGTCACACTGCACATATAGGCAGGCCTCCCAAGACAGATTCTGAGTTTTTGGCAGACATTAATGATCTTTCAAACAAGAAAACTTCTGCTCAAACCTCTCCCTGTCTATAAACATCCTTTAACCCTGATACACAGGCACAAGGAAAAAGATGAATGCATATGTTGACTTATGAAGAGATATCAAGGAGAAGGAAAATGAGATATTGAATTTTTAAAATACTTTCTAGTTGCAAAGCAGAAATGCAGGCACTATGCTTCTTGTCTAATTACAGCGACATTTGCTAGCTGTAGAACTGAGTAAACCAGAGTTATTCTATTACAGCTAGTAGGAACATGATCTCAAACCCCTAATTAAATACTTCATAAATATATCTGAATATAATGAATGTTTCCTTTGAGAGCATATGGAATTTCTTGCCACAGTGATAACAGATTTAAAACCTGTGATTAGTTACCTTTGACTACAGTAACATTGTATTTTGGTAAACAAAACAACAAATGGAGATTATGCATACTGATGCACATGATTTAAAATGACTCAGGTACTCAGCTGTTTTCTGGAAAACATTTTTTCCAGTTTGTTTTTCTAAATACAACAATAGAGAAAAGTTATATATTTATTAAAAGTTACTGTATGTCGTCCGCTTGTTAGAGATTGACATATTTGGTGGAATAGAAATAGATACTTTAAGAATGTCTGAAACAGCTTTTTTCCCGCCCTGCATTTTATTATACAGGATCTGCTTTTATTTTCTTTCTTTTTTTCATGGAAAGCAAACTGTTTCTTCAGAAAGTTCTCTGTGATATTTAAAAACATCTGCCTTTTCAAAGCCTGAAGTGGAAATTAGTATACAAGCTTGAAGAGCAGTTCCAAGTACTATTATATATTACTAAGATCTAATTCTACTGAGTAGCAAAGAAAAGCTCAATAAGTTTTAAATTACAAGTATGCCGTGTTAAAGCAACACTTGCTAAGTCATAGGTTATGATTTTAGTTATGCCAAATATAAATGAGCAAATAGAAAAGTTAAATTTTAAGTCGGCTCTCTACACAGGAGATGGTACATGTCATTTAACTGATAAAAGCAAGTACTTCATCAGACCTACTAGTTTCCTTCCAATTCCAACAGGTAGCTTTTTCTTTACCTTTTATTGTTTGAAAAATATTATTTTAAAATAGTCTGTAAGTCATTGAAATGACTCATTTCAATAAGGGATTGATTTGGTGATATTTAGAGCATTTCTGTTGACACAATGGAAGAAAGCGTGGCATGATGCAGCACAGTTGTGCTTGACTAGTGCAAGGTCAAATCAGTTCATAGCCCCACATAGTTTGTGAAAAAGCAGGAAAGTAATCCAATCCAGAATTGGATGGAAGGATGAGTAATACTGATAGAAAAAGAAGTCCAAAAACTTTTGGAGTGAAATTTAGCAGTCACTTTGTAATTTGATCTAAGACTTTTCAAAAGAACACCTATTGCCTTCTCACTCCTTTCCCAGTCTTGTCCTATGCCAAGTATTGCTGCTTCCTCATATATAAAACACACCAGACTCATATAGCATCTCATTTAAAGTAAATTTATAGTATTTTTCCAAAAATGCTGTTATTGCATGGACACCTTAATGTTCAAGTATCTCCAAACAGTGCATTAGAAAACATGAGGCTCAAAAACATAAAAGAAGCAATCAGAATGCTCAGAAAGCTGAGTTTTGGTAAGAATTTATGTTTTTTTTTCCTCTACTTTTTTTAATATAAAAATACACTCTTGAAAGTAAGTAATTAACTGGAAAGAGTAATCTCTGTGATGTTTCCTGATTCTTGTGAGAAATTGTTACCTAATTCCAGAAATGGAAAGACCTTTGCAGACAGGAGTTTAAAAATACCTGAGTCACCAAACACCCCTTCCATTTGTCATTAAATATATACATTTTACTTTAAAATGTATATAAAATATATACAAACCATAAGTATGTGTATATATATATAAATATACATACATATATACATAAATATGTATATATATGTTAATCATTGTCTCCCGCAAAAGCAAGAGTAACGTAGTTTGAGACCGACAGCAAGCCTTTTCACAGCTGCCTAATGTGCTTTGCTGCTGTTACTAATGTTGCCAAGATGAAGAAAGTTAGAGACTTTTCTCCAATCACAAGCAAAACATTTTGGAAATAAATATTGGAAAAGATATGCTAATAAGTACAAAAATAATTTAGCTTCCATATCTTTAACTTATGGCACCTCAGAAACATGCTAGGTTTGTGAATTATTAATAGCAAGATTTTTCATTTTCCTTTTCTGGCCTAGAATCCAAATACGTGTGGAAGATGTAACAGCTTCAACAGAAAAAAAAATGTGGCACTTCTTTTAGCAGTATCTCCAGGAGACTGGAACGTATGCTCAAATCTGCTAAGAGAGAAAAAAAATAGCAGTGAAATCAACCATCTATTCTAATGCCCTGCCCTTCCCCCCCTTTTTTTTCCATTTATTTTTTTTACATATTTCCAGTCTTTTCTTTGACTTAGAAGTATTTCAAAAGATAAGCAAAGCTTTACTTCAGGATAAATATTCAGTTGGATCTTACAGGACTACGTAAAAAATGCATTTGCTACAATTTAAAGTATTCATACGCTTCCCCTGAATATAATCAAACAGTATGTGTTGAAAACTGTAACTATACATGAAAAAGAACTAATTTCTTTGTCATCCAATCATTGTGCTAATTACAAGATTTTTTGTTTGTTTCTTTTGCATACCTGCAGTTGCTGCTTTTAAAATGGACATAACAATAAGTAATGTAAATTTTGTCAATTTTCATTGATTGAAAAGTGTCAATTTTTCAAAAAATTTACACTTTTATTTCTTACATATTAAAAGATAAGCATTGCGGATTAGAGACAGTTATAGATTCCACTATTTGTTGTTAAAGAATCAGCTCTTCGATATCGAGGCTAACAGAGACATTAAAGAGCAATAGCATTTTTTTTCTGCTTTTAACCTTACAAGTAGCTAAGAAACTTCAGAAGAATGATGGAAACCGAAATGCAAACTTCAACCTGCTCTACTGCAAAAAGATGAATTAATATTTCATGGCTTAGCTTTCCAACACACAAAATAATAATTTCCAGCCTAGCATAAAGAAAATAGTTTTCAGGCTATTATGGTGATGAAGTAAAGTATCACTTTATGTTAGGCACTCAGGAGTCAATTTCATGAATTTTTAAAGAGTATATATTGCCTCAGAAACACAATCAACATTACCACTGTAAAGGTTCTCACGAATCTTTTTAAGGCTCTCAGGTTTTTTAATATTAAACTACATGACTCTTCTAAAAAAAAAAAATCTATTAGTCTCATTTGCTCAGTAATTAACTGTTTCTTAATACAATATGTGTATATAAATACTTAAGTGCTGATGTTGGTCCAGCATTGGCTCTCCCTGTTGTAAATTGGCAATACAGATTGGGCTGCAAAG
Organism: Crypturellus undulatus; assembly: GCA_013389825.1. NCBI lineage: Eukaryota > Metazoa > Chordata > Aves > Tinamiformes > Tinamidae > Crypturellus > Crypturellus undulatus. The sequence continues at coordinate 85,644 of VWPW01000033.1, forward strand.
CACCAGTTTACTTCAGTAAATAACAGAGTATATCAGTGATTCACCAGCCATTTTCATTCAGTTTGATGACAAACTTTCTTCTAGCTAGATGTTCTTCAACACACCATCAACACATATATACATGCAGTGAGGATTCTGTCCTGATCATGTGAAGTCAAAACAATTTATGTACAATTTATGAAGTGTGTGCACTCTGGTGTCAACCATTCTTGTGTTCAATGCATACTATATGTAGGGGAGCACATATGTTGCTCTTTCTGTGCCACTCAATAATAAATTGTGTCCAAAAAAAGACAACAAAAGAAGATGAGAAAGAAATGCATTTGTGGACTATTGAACTTGAAAGGCCCTGGTAAAACACTTTGCTTGCTAGAAGAAAGTCTCACACTCCTGTGCCAAACAGTCACCCTTTCCTAAATACCTAAAAAGGACATATAATCCTCCCATCCAGACAACTGCAACACTACCTTACAAAAAGTTGCACCAGTTCCAGGTACTGAGCAGACACCACAGTGTTAGATGAAGATATGCTCGGAACAAAGGTGGCCACACTGCAGAAGTCCGTAATGGCAATCTTGCATGGTAGCACCAGGGAAGATATCTGGCTGGATGCTAAAAAAATCAGTTATCGTCAAGAGATGTTTAGACATAATGTGAATCTCTGTTCATGAAGGAGACTAATAATATGACTCTAAAAATATAGCTTACTTGACAAATATTTTAGTTCAGAATCCCAGAAAGAGGCCCTCAGCACTGTAAATATGTTCAGGAGAATGTAAACAGGGTGAAGTAGTTCAAAGTTTCATGAAAACCTTCAGTAAGAGGTGTTCTTTTGCTTGCACTGTTGGTAAGATGAGTGCCAGAATGAACTAATGGTACTCAGTATCATAGCAGGTAATCAATTAATAAATATCCAGTATGTTATCACTCTTCCTAACCAAACAGGGGGAAATTATCACTTGAAAAGCTTTGAACTTACTGTGAAGGCTTCTGCGCTATAGATTTTTTTCAAAGAATTCCTGAGACAGATCAGAAAAGGGAAGTTTGGAGGCAGCAGACAGATAAACTGCATTGAATAACAGAACATTTATCAGAAAGAGATCACCATTACTTTGTTTTCTTGTTTAATCTCTCATTTTGTTTAAGAAAATAAGAGTATATAACCAGTAAAGTGAGTCAAGAGAGAACCTGTATTGATGTCACCATTCATCACTTAGATCACATGCCTCAAAGTAGATATTGGTGAAGAGATATCTGGATCGAAGCATCTGAGATCTCCCACTGACTTCAGGAAGGAGGGAGCCATAGCAGATGATGGTCCCAGACTAAATTGTTGCTGTGAACTTGAAGAGTATCTTAATACTAAAGCTGTGTCAAGACTTGTTGAATTGGCACTGGCAGTGAGGTACGAGGCCCTGTTCTTGCAGAATATCACCTAAAATTTATATTATTATATATTATTATATATATTTACATATATAAGTACAGCAGGACAAAAATGGATTTGCGTGTGAAATTGAACAGCTGAGGTAGACTAAAATCCAACTGCCAAGTGCTGAAAAGTCTCATATATACTTGGCTCTTACTCAAATAAATTTGACTCCACAATAGTCTGTGACATTTGCTGCCTTTGAAAACAGGGATCCTTTTCCCATCTAGTTCCCTAAACATTTTTTTTCCCAGCTTTTGAAAACTTCCCCAGTAACGTACATAGAAAATGCACAGTGCTCATGAAGGAATAAATCTGTATTACACAAGACACGTCATAGTCATTAGGAAGTCTGATTCCTTGCCCATGGGCATTCAGCATCTGAATTGATAGAAACAGACAAGGGAGAGAGAAATGGTGCCCTAGAAAAGCAAACTAAAGCAATTACACTCAAGGTACATACACTACAAAGAATTCACAAACAAATATGACACAGAGCATAAACAGCATCTTACAGATTAAGTTTCAAATACTAACAAAATACACCTGCAGCAAAGATACTGTGTCCATCTTAAGTATATTCTGTCAAAACCATGCTAAATCAGAAGTGATTAAGTCATCTTTGGTTACACTTTGCGTTAATGATTTGACGCTATGCTTGTTTTGAATTTCAGGAATGAGAGCTTTCAATCACATACCCATCTGTGCCTTATTTGTCCTAAATCATGGATGCAAAGACTTGAAATTCTTCTTGGAGACAAAAATACACAGCTTGGTTTGCTGTGTGTTTACAAGGATGGAATTTGCCCCTAGGCGATGAATCAGAATATGTAGGAGAAATCATCTAAGTCTTGCTTAAATCCTACTTCGAAATGCTACACAGATTTTTTGTATTAGGCAAGGGCATAGAGGTGACAAATGGCTAACAATTTCCGGGGCATCACTTCTTTGATTTCCCCATATTTTCCCCAGACCAGAACTGATGAAAAAATAACAGACAAAATCAGAAAGGACTTATATTTATTATCTTGGGGACAGTCAAGAAAGTCTTGTAATTCCATAAATATGCAGTAACAGTAAGGTTCTATAAAATGCCATCTTCACCTGCTTAGTTGATCTGATTTCTAGGCTAACATGACTTTTTAGGGTTGAAAGCCTGTGTGTTATTTTTATCATCAGACATCTCCTACAAGTTAGGGCTTGGAATTCCCTACAGGAATGCAAGAAAGGCTTCTAATATATATTTTTTAATTCATGTAAAATGGATATTATCCACAGAGAACATCATCAAAAATAGAGATTTATTGTGATATCCTAATCATTTTTGTTCTCCAGCTAAGATAAATTTGTGTTTGAAAAAAGAGTAATACTCTAGGAAGGGGAATAAAAATAGATGTGCCCTAAAGATTCTTCTTTGTTAAGGGAATTTTCCAATTCAGTCTGCTTTTTTGGATCTAGAAAAGCAACACTAGTCTGAGAAAGGACACATTCTTTTAACTCCTGGGTGTAGATAGTGTTCGCTAGGACCATACAAACTGTTTCTATAAATTATAGTTGAACTCCATGGGAGACACCACATTAAGGTTTGATTTCCTACCAAAAAAGAAAACCACCCAAGTTTCTTAAGGAAGAAAAATAAAATGAAGAAAATGAAGGAGTTAGTTAGATGCAAAAATGTCTTAGTAAGCAATACTCATTGACTCTAAAGATGGCAGACCACAACAAGGAAAAATATGAAATAATTACAGTCCTCCACAGTCGCCTTTGAAAAATGAGCTAATGCTGCTTAGACGTAACCTTTTATTCTCTGTTATGAATAAAGATACAGACCAGTTTTCATTCAAAAAATGCACACAAAGTCAAGAAAAATCCGTCTCGTCGATTCTTAGAAATTTTTTGATAAGAATAATGAAGTATTTGTGTAGGAGTTTCTGTGTCTTGACCAAGACCTAATACTTTCAGAAATAACAAATATATTCAACAGTCCTGTTTTTAGTTATCACCCAACACCCCCAAAATACAGACTTGCTCAAATGGAGCAGCGGAACATCTCATGAGTAGTAGCTATAAGTTACAATTTTTTGCATAAGAAAGAAATAAAACTGAAATTTCTTCTCACACATAATAATAAAAATGTATTGAAAATGTCTTCATTCACAAACTATTTTGCAGATTGCTTAAGTTTGCTTTAAACATCATACTAAACTGTTGATGCTTTTATTACAAAAAGAATCTTACACTAATTGTTCATTTACAAACACAAATTTACCTGGAAATTCAATTTTCTATTTGTATTATTCATTAAGTTCTACAGAAAAAAAGGCTTAGGACTGAAATACTGTCTTCCTCCCATTTTCCTTTGATCTAAAAAAATTATATATACTTGCTGCACCCTGGAATTCTTGACAGCTAGCATTATTATCTTAGTTCTTTTAAAGAAGATATAATCATTCACTGTCAAATATTCACCTAGAATTACAATGGTTCCACTTCTTTCAATCCATACCCATTAAATATATTTTAAAATGAGGTAATTTACATAAGAATTGAAAAAGGTTTTGTCATGGGAAACCATAGCAATAACTATAAGTAGAATTTTCCTCTAGAATATACAACAAAGGAATTTCTCTAGCAGACTTGGACAAACTGAAGATTCTTACCAGAACAGCTCAATAATTGCCAAGCAATGCACTTCATGCAGGTAATTCAGATATAATTGGAAAATGAATCAGGAGACAAGTATATACCATAAGCTGTAGTTCCTAACAGTATCCAATCAGACTAATCAGACAAAAGCCCCAGGTTCTTACTTTAGTGATAACAAAATAAAAGACCATTTTTTTAAGAACTGTTACTATTATTTTACACTTGCATAGTGTTTCTGGAAGAAAAATCTACTTAGTAATCACAGAAGGACTCAAAAGGAACTTGAAAATTCATACATCTAGTCTTATGAGCTAAGTATTCTTACAATATGCTCTTCACTGTATCTGAGCAGCTTATGAAATCATCCATAATAAAGACCCACAGAGCAGAACATTATTATGTACCAAGCAGCTTAAGTTTAATGCTCTTTGAGCACAATGTGCAAGGTAGTAGCCGCCATATCAAAGAACGGGAAGGTTAAGCCATGGGCAAACTTATTCTTAAGCTGACAGAAAATCTGATAGCAAAATCAATTTTTCTGTGAAACTGTGATCAGTTTTAAACATCTTTGATATTTTTTGATTAAAACTTGTTCAATTTACATGTCCTTCCTCTAGTAAGCAATCTCTGAGATTTTCCCTCACAAGAATGTCTGTGATTGCTTTCTGCTGCAGTTTTTTCCTGAAAATAAGAATTGATTGAATGATATTTATAATTCATTGTTAGCATATTATTCCCATGTTATACAGTAGGTAGATAGGTAATTTTTTACTGAAAGTGTGTTTCTTAACTGGTAGAAGTTTAATAAAAAATCTTCTTTCACTATATCTATGGCAGGCAGAGAAATACATGTGACAAGGTGAGGAATAGAAGGATACATTATTTTTTGCCAATTTGCTCTATAGTGATGATGTACTAGATGATACTGCATGACATTGCAGATGAAATATTCTTTTGTGGAATAATTGGAAGAGCCTCCATGCTAAAGATCAAGGAAAAACTACATAGAAAAATGGATCATAAAGAAAAGCAAACAAACAAAAAACCTGTCAAGCAGTTTGGGAAAATACCTCCTTCATATGTTGTCGTAAGCAAAACAGGCAAAATTCAACCTGCACATGCAAACTAAAAAATAACTAGAAAATCTTACAACCCATAGCAGCTTTATTGTCTTTCTTGGGCATTTAAACCATTTCTTCATCACCCAACATTTCCCCTCCTCAAAAAAAAAGCCTTCTTGATTTGTAGCAACTACTTTTACCAGTTTATTGTTTCCAGCAACTTTAAACTTTTTAAAAATAGGTTAACAGTACAGTTATATACAACCATTCATGCTTTATTTTATGTTTCCAGTTTTATATCCACTATGGCCTATGAAGGTGATTGACTTTCAGGACCACTAGTGCAGGTATATTGCCCAACATGCACTTAGAAGATAAAGAGATCTCATAGGAAGAGAGATTTTTTTTTGGTACAGTTTCACTTCACAGCTGTTGTTATATTTGCATACTGAAGACCTGATTTTGTCCTTTTTACTCATACAAATAGTGTAATTAAAAATAATATCAAACATCAAACAAATGTGGCTAAAGAGAGATAGGAAAAATAAAATATTGGTGTGTATCATAGGGTTCATGTAGAACAAAACTATGTAGAAGATTTCATTTAGGTGATTGGATTCTCAGGTGCTGCAAAGCAGTGCAGGTCTGCTGAATTTAATAAAATCATGACAAGTTGACAAAATTAATTAAAAAGTTGGATTTTCTGTTCTTCAGAGATTTATTCATTGCTGGTAAGAACTGCATATGCACAACATGGAACAACCCACGACAACAAAGTGTGTTTTGCTCATAATATAAGAAAATTTATTAATAGACAACACTCAGAGCCATACAACAGATTGTTAAAAATTGCTTTCTGTACTGCTAAAATGGTATGACCTTCTCAAATTAGCTAGAACTACAAGAATAGTGGGAAAACAATGTATTTGGGAAGATGTAAATAAAGAAATAATTCCTTTGCTCTTTGATCAGCATTTTAGAAGATGTTCTGAAGGTCTCCAACCTGCGCACTGAAACACTTCCATTCTTATAAATAGTATCCATTGTAATACAGATTGCAATAGGCATGTTCCACTTCCAGAATATGTTTACTTAGTGTCAGATTACAGATACTGCTTTTTACTTTCTCTGTAAGTTGACTTTTAAAATATTTTATAACTAAAACTAAAAAGATTATACAATGCTTTTTTTTTCAACTATATAACTCTTTCGTTTAGCATTAACTATGTTGAATTTATTCAACTTTAATTCTTCAATTTTAAGAAAGGCATCATAATCAAAAATGGAATCCCATAATATTGCATTTTGCACAATAGTGAACTGGATTTTGAAATAGACAGAAAGAGAAGCTAAGTTATATGAAATTCCTAAAGCAGTGCACTCAAGGAGTGCTTTCCTCCACTACATCTGAAGAATTTGCTTCCTGCTTACACTTCCTCATGCAACACAGAGAAAGAGACTTTACATATGTTTCAGAAAGTTAAGGAGTCAAGACTTCTTGTCCAAATTGACCAGATAATGAGTGCCAAAGATGGAAAAGTACTTAAAAAGTGGGGTTGGAGAGGAGGAAAATTCTTATTTATATAGTTTTTTTGTTGACTATGAATGATGAAAAAAACAAGCCTGCTGTATTTTTATAATAGTGATTATAAATTCATGCCTGAAACAGTGGCTCTAAGTATACAAGTATTTCCTTCCTTCTAGATAAAGCTTTTGAAGAAAGGAAAGGCATGTGCTAGCCTCTCTAGTATCTTTTTTTCTCCAGTGTTTTCCCTCTAAACACCATGTACACATCCAAACCCAAACTCCTCTCTCTCCTTCCCCAAAAGGCATGTTGAAGGGCTGACATTTTAGATGCCTTCAGGCTCCTCCACTTCTCTACATGCTGCTCAGAAGAACACGTTTGATCTGCATCTGGTGTTATCCGTGTGTTAATCATCCTGGAAAGAAGACAACTTTCCGTTCTACTTTCCAAATTGTTAAAAAACCCGTCAGTCTTGGTGGAGTATGACTGAGGAAAACTTACTTTCCTTAATGGCTCAAGTCTTATTTCCCCAGTCTATTGAATAAACTAGTTTGCTTATCCCCAAGTAGGCATCAGATTACAAACTAATCTGTTTAGATTCTATCATGTCACTGCAACACAAAATATAGGGAAATAAACCAGCTTTGTAAGTCCTGTGTACATATTAACAAATAGGATTTACAAGACAAATAAATGTTTTGCAGCACCAGTTACAGAGTTATTTCAAATGTCAAGCACATCATGGGTGAAATCTACACAGTTTGTGACTTGCTCCAAGAACATTTTTCTTCAAAATGAATGCTGCCATTGGATTTATAGTCAAACAAGCCCCCCTGCAAAAAAAAAGTTACAGTCTCACTCTCACCCATAACATTAACTTCCACACTATATTTAGTAAGTGCATTATGCTATGCTAGACATTATGTGGGCAGTGCTGCATTTATATTTCAGTTGCCACCATAAATGTGAAAGAACTAAACATTTGTTTTACTGTGAATTGCTTATTTTCAGTATATGAAAATATGTTTTACCAAATGCTGCATTTGATTTTTTAGTAGCTCTTATAGCCTAATAAAATGTTTTTCTGTATTGCTTATATATTTTATCTTATGTATGTTTCACGATACAATTTAAGTACTGTTTACTTTAAACTACTTGTTGGTCTGACTTACGCCACTGATGGACTTTTATAACAGTGACCTATTCCATTGCCTGTAAGTAATTCATTTGGGTTAGTGGCTCTTTTGACAGAGATTTAATTTGTGTGCTTATTTTTTCCTGAATAGTAGATGCTGTAATATTTTTGATATTTCTGTGAGCTTTACCAAACCTTGCTGGTTGTTATCTTGATGGCACTATAAAGGCAAACACCTTCATGGTGCTATAAAGCAAAAATAATGGCTCTCTGTAGAGGCATTTCAATATCCAAATGAATCAGCAGTGTAGGTGTTCCCTGCCTTCAACAAACCTGTCAAGAAATAGGCACCAGAGAATCCCTAGAGAACAGAACCCGATGGACATAAAATGGTCTCTGATTTAAAGAAGACTATGAAGGAGAAAAGGAAGGAACCCAAGCTCTCAGTAAGACCAAAAGGAATCTCATAGTATGGCGCAAAGTAAATTTTGCCCTTTACATGGGTTTGAAAAATAAGTGAGTTAAGTTTCCAGTGGAAGTTTGAGCAAACTAGATTTCAGACAAATGTTTAGGGTTTGGACTATAAGCAATAAGTAATGATGTCACAAGTGATGCAACTCACTGGCATAGTAAGATTGTGACAATGCTTTTATCATCATTTGGCTAATTTATTAAAGAAACTGATTAAAGGAGAGAGTTTCATTTCTGATTTCCTCTAATTCGACTCCACGATTAACATAATAGATTTTTTAATGTGCAACAGAGTGAAATGGGAAAATATGTTAAATAATATTTCTTTAGAACTAAGTAATTCTTTAGGTTCACACACTATTTCATAGCTGGAGAGACCTACAGCACAACTGCGACATTTCACACTGCAAATACACAGCCTTACATAAGAATCTAGAATGGAGTCTCTAAAAATCTCAGTACTTTTTAGGAGTATTTGGCAACCTCTTCCATTTCTAGCAGAAATATATTTCTTAATTAGTTCTTTTTTGCTCATGACTACTTTACCTTTGTTGGCCATTTTAAACATCTGTGAAGGTTCTGTTATTTAAAATGAGGAGCTTCCCATAAGCAATTCATCCTAATGTTTGATATGGAAAAAGTTTCTCTCTTAATTTTCTCCCTTTTTACAGCCTTTCATAGTGAACTGGATGCTTCACTATATCAGTGACTTCCTTTATTTTCTCTTAGAGTATATCTTACTTCCTACTGTATAAAAACAGTCTGCTAAGTGTATGAAATAATTAAGTATGTGAAGCTTCATATAAAATAAAAACAAAAACATAAACTTGTTAATGAGCATGCAGAGTGTTTTTACTTTTACATTGCTGTAATCTGGACCATTTATAATCTAAAAATTTTAGTATTAAATGGATGCTTTTCTTCTTATCCAATCAATTATTTCATTGCCACTCTGTTGCTCTTCTTCTGGTGGTGTTTTTTAAATCTCATTTTTTACTTACTTTATCCCTCATGTTGTAATTTTTCCTGTGCTACTTAGCCTTCCTTATTTATTTTTCCCTCTAGCTCTATCTGCTTTACTTCTAGTCTTCTCAACCTTTCCACAAGCCTCTGAGGCTGCTATGTGTCTTTGCTTCTTGGCATCTAATGAAAATGACAAAATAGACAGGCAGTTGCAATAAACATAAATGCTTGTTTATAACAGCTTGTTTCACTTTAATTCTGTTTAAAATAAATACATTTCTTTACATTCCTTCCAGTCCTTTAATTAATACCTGAATTTTACCCTGATAATAAAAAAAGAAAAAAGACAGATGCATAATAAATGAAAAATGGAATTTGAGTTCCTCATCAATGAACGAGAATAGAATTAACTAAAGCATTAGTGTTTCTACGAGATGCACAAATACACTGATTTCATTAGTATTAAGTGGATTTAGTGCTAAGTTTAATATTTTCTTCTTGTAAATAGCAGAGACTTATTAAAATGATTCTCATGAAAGTTGCTGGGGCATCTCTTACACACAATTCCAGACTTCTACTTTCTGATAATAGGTATTATTGTTATTGATGCAAATGATAAACCTTCAGGTTGTAATAGCTCTTAGTTAGTTTTTAATTATTAAGTTTCCCAATTAGTTTCCTGTTTTCATTTCTCTTCTCCCTTTTCTAATTCTTACATTAGCTAGTATTTAAACCTATGACTCTTGTACGTTTTATCCTGCACCCACAATGAATACTAGCCCTATTCAACAGTGTCACATCCCCACATAACTTGAGGAGAAGACTAAACTCAAGACTTGAGGAGAGTTCTGGACTCAAGTCCAGAACATACCCTTCTGTGCTTTTGCAGTGACGTTTGAATAGAGAAATGTAGTGAAGAACAAGCTAGAAGTTATTTCTAGCAGGAGAATAAAGAATTCCAGAAAGTATCCCTAGACTTGTATTCATCAGGATTCTTATCTCTTTAGCAGAGATTTCCTCTTCCTTGTTAAAGAGAATGAAATTCTTACTTTCAGTTGAGTCTCCTCTACCACTGAAGCCTGTAGACTTTTCTTCTGATGCTATGCTTATATATCAATGCATATAGTTATTCTGAAATTTTGGATCTTTCTGCCTAAAATAAATACTAGAATGTATTTAAGTTTTCCTCATGATCTCACTCACAATGAGAAAGAATTTGTTGTTTCAATTTCTGAGTTTAAATAAATATTTCATGAATCTTCTAATTTCCAAGACTACATCTAAAATAACATACTTCCAAACTTAAAGACTGCATGACTTTTAAAATTTAACATCTTTATGGAAAAGGAAGAATAGAAAAAAAATCACTGGAATAAGCAAATTAATTCTCTTTTTCAAATCATCAGCTCATCTCTGTTTTCTTTCTTTTTCTTTTCCTTGAATTTTCTAGTAGTTATCTATTAATCCACAAAAAAAAGTGTGAGACAGAATAAAATGCTTTGCATTAATCTACTTAATACTTCCTCAAACATAATGGTAACAAAAATAACCCTACAATAATAAATCCTATTAAAATACAATGTGTATATGCATTTTTAATGTGTTTCATGGCTGACATTATACTATCATTTTCTAAAATACCTAATTTATATTTTGAGGTAAGGCATTATTTCATAATCATTGATCTGAATTATGACTTCTCTTTCTGATGAATCCTCTTCCTGAATTGCTGGTATTACCTAAAGGGAACTTTCTTCAAGAAAGATGAAATTCAGTTCTGATGATGTCTTTTCTTCTCAACTAAAATCTTGCCTTTGAAAAAGTATTACATTACATGGGTATTACATTAATTGACCTCAGCTCTCTTCTAAAGATACAGTGCAGAACACAGATGACTAGATGAACAAAATAGTCCTCACTACCCGAAATGCTATAATTCCACTTATCTCCTTATGCCTGCCATTAAGGAAGTATTTATGACTTGGATTAGCCCTTTCTGATTTCATTCTTGATCTATACTGCAACAATCATACATTAAATATGTGACAGATTGTGAGATATTAGAGATTTGTTTGTTGTTATTTATTTCATAAGAAAATTTCTCAAAAGTTATTTATTTAATTTATTTCATGTTGTTATTTATTTCATAAGAGATGACTAAGCATTTACCCTTGACACTACATGAAAAGGTGCAAAAATCAAAGCTCATTAGCCTTCTATAGGTGTTAATTTTATAAAAGAGTTAAGGCATATGATAGGGTTAGTAGGCATGCATGCATAACATAAGCCTCAGCTCTGCCAAGTAAAATGAAATTTAATAGTTATACTTTTAGCTTCTCGCATGAAATATTTCTGTTATAAACCTGTTTTTAAAATACATTTATTTACCTTACTTAGATGTCTGAAAAAAAAACGCAGCAGCATTGTTGAGAAATCAAGGCAATTTTATATAAATATTTTAATAAAAGACAAAATATTTTTCTCTACTTATGTGCATTGGTAAATTATTCATATGCACCACATTCTTGAACTGTGAATAAAAACAGTGCCTATGTCTTTAAAGTAAGTTAATCAGTCTGTCAAAAATCATTGCAAAGAGAGACCAGGATTTAGTCTAACTAGTTAAATCCATGTTTTCTCAAATAGCATATTTTTAACTATCATTACATTATACAACACAATCTAAGGGAAACGTATGGAAAATAAGATATTTAAATTAAGACAAATAAACTTCTTTCTCCCATCTGGGATTACAAACCACAATAGTATTTAAATCATTGTCCACAATCTGTTTTTTCTGTGTGTAACTGCATAAAAGTTACATGCTGTAACTGCATAAAAGAATCTAATGATTAGTAACCTGTGTGTCCTAATAATCTCATGTATCTTCATTTTGCTGAAGATAGAATGTATTCTGTTACTATGTCTTCTCTAAATAATACATCAGCTGTCTATTTCCTGTCAATTAATTATGGTTTGCACCGCTGTGTTATTCTATCACATCTCAAATAACAACAAGCAATTAGTGCATAAAAAAAAATTATGGGATTTTTTTTTAACTTCAGATTCGAATGAACAGCCTGTATGGACTAAGATATTACATTTAAATATTTACAAATTTTTCCTTCCTGTTCCCCAGAGTACTCTCTAGAATGTCTCAGATGAATTAGCAAACATGTAGCACTATGTGTTAGCATGATGTATTGCAGAGGGAAAAAGCAGAGTCTAACTTAAGCAGAAGCCTTCAGTAACATAACCTACTACAGAGTTTGCAATAAAAGCGATGTCTCTTACAATATGACAGGTAGCACATTAGACTTTTTGCCATAGTCTGTCTCAATTTGAAGGTTGAAAGCTTATGTTTCTAAAAAATATCTTTTCATTGCTACCAGAAAAAAAAAAGTGATATATTTTACCTGCACAAGCTATAAGCATTTAGTGTTAGTTTCAAAAGATTCTTACAGTTTGTATGATCCATCATATGTGAGAATAAATGATGGACAGAAAATGTGAATGAATGCAAAGAAAATTTTCTACAAAGCAGATGTCAAGTAAACAAAATCATAGTTACATCTCTCTAGAGCTGTAAAATTAAATAGTATGAATCTGAATTCACAATGGTTCCATCCTGATTGGCAGGCTGCTTCCATACTACAATTATCTTTTTTTTTATCTGAGTGCCTTTCTTCAGACCTGACCAGCTTCATAGACACCATTTCCTTTTTGTTAGCAACTCCACACACACCATCATCACTTCCCAGTTAGAGGCAGAATTATTTTTTTTTAATTTAAGGAAAAGGTGAGGTAGTATTAATGCAGTCCATTAGAGCTATTTCTTTGCGCAGTTTTCGTCCTTTAAAAATTACATTCTGAGATGACATTAGTATGATTGAAATATATTTGCTTATAGAAATATTCTGCAGTGACTAATAGTCATTATAAAGAAATCTGCTTTTAAAATTTTCTTTGCAGCAATATGTTTCTATTGTTCAAAAGGAACTTTGAAATTACCACAGGAAAAGTAGTTCCAACAGAGTTCAGAGAAAGTTATGTAAAGTTACATTATGTAATATTAAGTCACTGGAGCTTGAATATAACAAACTTTAATCTACTCGTATAGAGCAACGTGATTACTGAAAATCAGGAAGGTTCATCTTGTGTTATATTTTTTAAAAGTACCAGATCCTGAGGACTTCAAAATTTGGCTGAAGTTGATTTGTGGTTTTTAGATATTCATCTACTAAAACAATGAAAAAAATCAATACCTATATTTCAGAGTATTAGGTATATAATTTCATTATGATAGTTATGAAAGATTACTAGTGTGGAACAGTATAGCATATTCCAAAAGAACCCCATACACTACTTTTGTGAACATGTACACATTCCAAAGATTTTTTGCTATGCTAAATATTTACTTAAGGAATACTTTGGCAGGACATTTTAAAATAACGAATACCTAGCATTTAATCTTAGTAAAGTATCATGTGATCTCCCTTGAATTGATTAATCAATGTTAAAAGGTCTGGAACTAACAAAAACAAAAGCTTAATATGAGATAAATGCATTCTGTTGGCATTGAAATACAACATCAAATAAAGTTTGACAAAATAGATCCAGCAACAGAACAGTATACTTTTCTGTACTGTCCTGTAATATAACACTACAGACAAAAATGAAAACTCCTACACTCATTCTTTTCTTACCTATATGTTTCTACAAAATAAACATAAAAGTCTTACCTATATGTTTCTACAAAATAAACATAAAAGTCTATCAAAAGCTTTTGAGTTCTGTTAATGAACAAAAATTCCTCCAATTCAGAGGTTTCTTGGCCAAGACAGGACCAGAGTTTTCTCAGTGATGCCCTGGGACAGGATGAGGCAACAAGTACAAATGAAACAGAACAAGTTCTGACAGAACACAAGTTAAAAATCTATTGTGAGGCCCACAGGCTCTCAACTCGCTCATCGTCCACTCCCAGGTTGAGCTCCCTGCATTCCAGTTGCTCTCTCACATAAAGAGCAACTCCACCACCTCGCCTTCCCAGCCTGTCCTTCCTAAAGAGCACATAGCCTTCCATGGCAGCGCTCCAGTCGTGCGAGCTATCCCACCACGTCTCTGTGATTCCAATGAGATCGTGGCACTGGGACCGCACACAGATCTCCAGTTCATCTTGCTTATTCCCCATGCTTCGCGCAGGCATTTCAGGGAAGTAACCGAGCCTGCAGGTACCCCAGGAAGGGTGAAAGAGGGCCCTCTAGAATCATTTCCTATCCTCACTTCCCCACTACCATACTCCCACTGGACCCCATCTGACCTTGGCTGTGTGGTACTGTTTGCCATGTCTATGTGACGCTCCCCATCCCCCTTCTCGTCTAGTTTAAAGCCCTCCTAACCAGGTTGGCCAGCCTTTCAGCAAGGAGACGTGTGCCCCTCTTGCTCAGATGGAACCCATCAGGTCCCACTAGCTGGTGCTCGTAAAACAGAGTCCCATGGTTGTAGAAACCAAAACCCTGTTGCCAAGCCCAGTGGTGCAGCCAGCTGTTAATCTGTCCTATCCGCCTTCTCCTCCTTGAATCCATTCCCCTTGTTGGTAGGATCGAGNGTTTTCGTCCTTTAAAAATTACATTCTGAGATGACATTAGTATGATTGAAATATATTTGCTTATAGAAATATTCTGCAGTGACTAATAGTCATTATAAAGAAATCTGCTTTTAAAATTTTCTTTGCAGCAATATGTTTCTATTGTTCAAAAGGAACTTTGAAATTACCACAGGAAAAGTAGTTCCAACAGAGTTCAGAGAAAGTTATGTAAAGTTACATTATGTAATATTAAGTCACTGGAGCTTGAATATAACAAACTTTAATCTACTCGTATAGAGCAACGTGATTACTGAAAATCAGGAAGGTTCATCTTGTGTTATATTTTTTAAAAGTACCAGATCCTGAGGACTTCAAAATTTGGCTGAAGTTGATTTGTGGTTTTTAGATATTCATCTACTAAAACAATGAAAAAAATCAATACCTATATTTCAGAGTATTAGGTATATAATTTCATTATGATAGTTATGAAAGATTACTAGTGTGGAACAGTATAGCATATTCCAAAAGAACCCCATACACTACTTTTGTGAACATGTACACATTCCAAAGATTTTTTGCTATGCTAAATATTTACTTAAGGAATACTTTGGCAGGACATTTTAAAATAACGAATACCTAGCATTTAATCTTAGTAAAGTATCATGTGATCTCCCTTGAATTGATTAATCAATGTTAAAAGGTCTGGAACTAACAAAAACAAAAGCTTAATATGAGATAAATGCATTCTGTTGGCATTGAAATACAACATCAAATAAAGTTTGACAAAATAGATCCAGCAACAGAACAGTATACTTTTCTGTACTGTCCTGTAATATAACACTACAGACAAAAATGAAAACTCCTACACTCATTCTTTTCTTACCTATATGTTTCTACAAAATAAACATAAAAGTCTTACCTATATGTTTCTACAAAATAAACATAAAAGTCTATCAAAAGCTTTTGAGTTCTGTTAATGAACAAAAATTCCTCCAATTCAGAGGTTTCTTGGCCAAGACAGGACCAGAGTTTTCTCAGTGATGCCCTGGGACAGGATGAGGCAACAAGTACAAATGAAACAGAACAAGTTCTGACAGAACACAAGTTAAAAATCTATTGTGAGGCCCACAGGCTCTCAACTCGCTCATCGTCCACTCCCAGGTTGAGCTCCCTGCATTCCAGTTGCTCTCTCACATAAAGAGCAACTCCACCACCTCGCCTTCCCAGCCTGTCCTTCCTAAAGAGCACATAGCCTTCCATGGCAGCGCTCCAGTCGTGCGAGCTATCCCACCACGTCTCTGTGATTCCAATGAGATCGTGGCACTGGGACCGCACACAGATCTCCAGTTCATCTTGCTTATTCCCCATGCTTCGTGCATTGGTGTGCAGGCATTTCAGGGAAGTAACCGAGCCTGCAGGTACCCCAGGAAGGGTGAAAGAGGGCCCTCTAGAATCATTTCCTATCCTCACTTCCCCACTACCATACTCCCGCTGGACCCCATCTGACCTTGGCTGTGTGGTACTGTTTGCCGTGTCTATGTGACGCTCCCCATCCCCCTTCTTGTCTAGTTTAAAGCCCTCCTAACCAGGTTGGCCAGCCTTTTGGCAAGGAGACGTGTGCCCCTCCTGCTCAGATGGAACCCATCAGGCCCCACTAGCTGGTGCTCGTAAAACAGAGTCCCATGGTTGTAGAAACCAAAACCCTGTTGCCAAGCCCAGTGGTGCAGCCAGCTGTTAATCTGTCCTATCCGCCTTCTCCTCCTTGAATCCATTCCCCTTGTTGGTAGGATCGAGGAGAACACTACCTGGGCTCCCATGCCTTTGACGGCCATCCCTAGGGCTTTGAAATCTTGCTTGATGTCCCTCAGTTTCCTCTTGGTATCATTAGCGCCCACGTGAAATAGTACTAGGGGATAATAGTCAGACTCCTGGACAAGCCTTGGGAGCTTCTCTGTAACATTCCTTATTTGAGCCCCTGGCAAGCAGCAGACCTCTCTGGATAAGGGGTCAGGTCTACAGATCGCTGCCTCTGTGCCCTGCAGCAGGGAGTCTCCCACGATGATCACCCACCGCTTCTTCCGGGCGTTCCTTTTCTCCTTAGCGGGAGCAGCCTCGGGGCACGGGCCTGACTGCCTGTCTGTAGGCAGCCCCCTAGATGGGCCTTGATTCGTGACCTCCTCAACCTGATCTGCAAGTTCCAGGGCCTTGTACCTGTTGGACGTGGCCACTGGTGGGGATGAGGTGGCCCGTGGAGGGGGTCTCCTGCCACCTCGAGTAGGGACCTGTTTCCATTGTTGATCACCCCTCGATGCTGTTAATTCTGCTCCCTCTGCCCTCTGGCAAGTGGGTACTGGATTTACAGGCTGAATTGGGGGGTTCACCGGGTGGCCTTCCTGGGAAGGCTGCAGAACGCAGCTCCACCAGTCTATTTCTCTTTCACATTCCCTGATGGCCCTCAGCCTTTCCACCTCCTCCTTGAGCTCCGCCACCAGGCTGAGCAGGTCATCCACCTGCTCACACCTGAGGCAGATGGTGTTTTCGCTACTCCCCGGTAACATGGAGAGGCTCAGGCATTCCCCACAGCTAGAAACCTGGACTGCCGCATGTTTCTGTGGCAGTTCAGTCTGTGTCGCCACACTCTTCCTGGTGAGAGCTTCCTGCCGAGTGGAGACCATTGCTTCTCCTGATCTTCTTTTGTTGCTGGGAGAGTCTGTGAAGAGAGTTCCTTCCCACTCCTGCGGGGAGACTCCGTGCCCCTCGCCTGCACCTCCTGCCTGCGCGCACTGCCGCACTAACTGCCGCGCCACGCTCTGTTTGCCTGCTCTGTTCGCCGCGCTCCTGGTCGCTCGCGCTAGGTGCACAAAGCTTTGGGATGTCAGGTGTAAACCGAACTAAACAGATAAATACTGTAAAAAAACATAAAGGCAAGTCATCATGTAGTGGTGTTAGGTGTTCAGAAAGTATACAGTTTAAGTGTCTACAAAAGCTTAGACCAATATAATGTATTTGCTGGATATAGGATATGAAGCCATTTCCAGCAACATGAGTTCTTCTGAATCTCAGTGAAAAGACCAGTAATAAAATTGTTCAGAGCACTCAGAAGTCTGTTCAGAGCACTCATTCAAAGATTTTGCACTGAAATATTATGTACTCCATTTTCATCCACAATTAATTTTTTTTAACCAGCACTTCCTCCAAACTACAGGAATATCTATCGGAATTCCTATGGATGCTAAAACAGTCCAAAATATGGCAACTTTCATACAAGCAACCCTGAAGAGGAATTTCTTAATAACTGGACACTCAGGATATACTTTCAAAGGACAGATGACTTCAGAATATATTTCTTTTCAAGTTGAGCCATGAATTCAGTAATTGTCACCAATTGTAATTGTCACAGTAATTGTATTCTTATATCAACAACAATTTTCTAAACCCCATCATCAAAATCAAAAGTAGTATCTTAAAAAATCCACTAATCAATGTTTATTTTATACAAAAAAACTGTTTCCAAAACATACCTCAAAGGCTGTAACATGACCACAATATTGCTGCATTTGCTCTGAGAGGTAGATTACACTGATGATGCTCAGTTCAGTTGCTTCAAGAGTAAGCTTAACTTAAAAAGTTAAAAAGTTAAAGTTAACTTAAAAAGTTAACTTAAAAAGAGCAGACCATAGGAGAAAGAGAGATCACATTTTTGAAAGAGCATTTGAACACCACATAAAGAATGGCTTCTATACAAAAAGAAAATTCCTGTTGATTGTTCACTGCAGATAACATCATCTGTGTTCACATAGCATCTTGCCTTGACACTGTGACTGAAAGCAGGTACATCTTGGACTAAAAGATCTTACTGTTAACAAAATCTTTTTTAAACCACTCATCTCAGCCTTTGAAAAGCATCAACTTGAACTCTGACTTGGCTAAACCTTTGGCACTAAGGTTTAGAAAAAAATAAAATTTCTATGGTTCAAATTAAATCAGTTGTTGCACTGATTCATCCTTGATCATAAAATGTAAATCTTTACCATCATTTCCATGCAGCTACAATAAACACATTTACAACAGAATCTTCAACATTCCTCAATTTATAATTGCACTTCTAGGAAACTCTGTTTTACTCCATATATAAAATTTCTTCCTGCTTAACCATGAAGGTAAAACTCAAAAATTGTTGCATCTTGCAAAGGAACGGACTCCGGTATAATGAACCAAAGATTGAGCATGGGATACAACATACCGTACTGTCCCTAAAAGCATGCGAAGCACAGTTACTAAATAAACCAATAGTCTACAAGATCATGTCAAGATTATCCAATCAGCTTCTTGATCACGTGCCACTCGTGCAGTTGCCATTTTCTTCTTTTTCTTGCTTTGTTCCTTATCTGTTGATAAGACATTCTGTACTGCCATCCTTGAGGTTAATTACCTACTAACGAGGCATCCCATACTACTGCCCTTGAAGCTGGTCTCCACAAAAAATGACTATTCATGAGGATGAACTCACACAGACAATCAATACAAGATAAAGTATGCCTCTTGGCCATAGACAGATCCTCAAGGGAGTGCAACATTAAATAAACGACTGTAAACAATTATGAATGATCAAACCATTATGCCTTTACTCACCCCCTGAATTTTCTGTGTTCTTCACATATTTCTTTCCTGAGAGTAATTAAACAGGGTTCATTTATATTAGAGATCTTTAAAATTGTGATCAAGTAACAGGAATGAATTATTGGAATTGAAGAATCTGAACTTTACAATCAGAACAGTATATTTAACATGCAAAGATAACAGAACGAATAGGAAATGTAAAATATTATCTGTTTCTATGTTTTTTTGAAATAATTTTTTAAAGGAAAGCAGCACTCAGGGTATGATATATTTGAAAAAAAAGCAATGAAGTAAATTAGTATCTTTTGAAGACTGAGCCTGTATTTCCAGAAAATACTAATGTTTTGGATATCCCTTTCAGTTAGCATTAATACAGATTAAACTGCCTTTAGCACAATTTTATCTTCTGCTGTGTTTATAAACTGTCAAGTTTTCAGTAGTTAACCTACTAACTCATTTATAGGTGTAGAAAACTTGAATTACTGCAAAGCATCACAGGTACTAGTGAAACAAAGGAAATAATGCACTGAATGAAAAATCATCATATGCTCTCAGATCCCTCTTGAGGGGTCTTAAGATCTTCAGCAGATGAACCCACAGAATTGAAACTTCATATCTATCTTCAATAGATAACACTATCCCAAAATATTTGGATTACACTATTCTCAAACTAAATAATTACCAGACATTCTGTAATATATTCTTTCTTAGAAATGCGTACTTTTCCCATATAATGTCTTGATCAAAAGCACAAAGGAAAGATTATTAGCTCTCTGAAAAAACAAATGTTTTTAATCTTGCAATAAAAGTAAGAATCCACCCCAAACAGAATATACAGGTGATTATCAAACTTTCTTTTACAAACAGTATGATTGTATAAAACTCAATTGACAGGCCTTCCATTTTCTACACTAAATCCATATCTTCTTAGTTGAAAATAGGATTCTAACATTTTTCTTAATAGATAAAGATAGAAAAAATTTAGATCCTGAAGCAGAGCAATGGTCACAAAATGTTTCAAAAGCACAGTTTGCCTACTTCTCTAATCTCGTGAATTAAGTAGAATTCTTTTTTCAGATTAATTTCTGTCAAAGCACACTCACCCTGACATCAGTATCATAAGCTTTTCTAAGATAAGCATTTAATGTTTATGCAAACATATAGAAATAAATCTGAAATGAAATATGCTGGAGGAAGACTTGAATAAAAGAATCTTCAGATAATTAGAAAAGCAAATGTGTAGGTATTTTCAAGTTGCATACTCCTATTCAAAACACTAGAAATAAAAATGAGCATAGGCAAATAGTAAATATTGTTGACAGTAACATTTTAAATTAGCCTTACTCCCTTAGCTTAACTCTGTGTTTAGTTAATCTCTAGCAATTATTCTACCTGCTTGATTCTATTAAAGCATTTTGCTTTCCCCTCAGGCCTCCATGAAAATTAAATCTGGAATATTCTCTGCAGCTCACCAGTCAAAGAAACTCCTGGAGCAAGTTAGCCTAAGGATTGAAGAAAATTTCCTGAATATAAATTTGTTATTTGCAAGGGCTTCCCTCCAGTCAACTGAAATCAACATTGAAAAAAAAAAGAAAAAACAAACAAAAAAAGGAGTGATGCAGATGGGCACTTTTTCTCACCCTGAGACCAGATGGACTGTGGAAAGGAACAGAGATAAGGCACAGTGGGAAGAAGTGTTCTAAAAACTGCAACTCACTTATGTGGATGATGCTACATAAAATTACAGTGATGGGAAAGAAAACTGGATGAATGAATACTGGTGTGTCATAGATAGCTATGACCAACTCGTTCATTTTCCCTTAAAAAGGGAATACCTCCTCCAGGACACACAGCTTTAGAAAATGGCTTGTAAAAAAGAGGAAAAAAAAAAAAAAAAAGGAGAGAGGGAGAGAGTTACAATAAGCAGCTAGTAGAATTGCAGACTTGAAGGCTGATGCCCAGGCTGCAGATGTGAATGGATGGAATTTTCCTAAGCCCCTGAAGAGACTGTGCGAAGCTAGCTATAATTCTGAAGTCAGGCCTGGAGGCAAGGAATCAGGCTGAAAGGATGAAGGGTCTAAGAGGCAAGCTAGTTATAAGCCCTTTTATTTTCATTCCATCACGTCACCTAGCATTTTCTCTATTTAAAAAGAGATGTATATTAGCAGGAGCTGGATTTGTTAACTTTGAAATCTTCTTGGTCTTCCTTGGGGAACTCATGAAAAGGAAGATATCCAGTTTGATCAACCTCAAAGCTTTGGCAGACTCAGTCTCCCATTACAGGGCACATTTCATAGCTTTAGAGGGAAAAAAAGGCATGCAGAATGACCATGAGGCTCATGTAGGCAGACACAAAGTCTTTCTGCCACTTTTCTGAGTTTATGGGATGCAGTCTAGCTCCAGTCCAGAAGCTGTCTCAGAAATGGTCCACAACCATCTCATAAGAGCTGTCTTTCCTAAGTTTCATTGCTGTACTCACAAAACTATATAGCTGTACAAGAGCTTGGAATATGGTTTAGACTTTATACAATAGTCCAGGTAACTGAACTGAGTTTCCTTTTGCTAATTTGCCTTCTGTTTGACATTTCTTGCTCTGGCTGCAGCTGCTGATAATTTGATGTGGTACCTGTGTGTTGTAATACCACTTCACAGGTGAGAAACGCAGTGTCAGTGAGACTTAACACCATTTCAGTGGATCAAAACCTTGCAGAGAGAAATTGTCATCAACATAGCCATCTTCAGGGACCAATAGGCCGTGAGTGCCTGCAGGGACATAAGAGAACATCAGGACATAAAGAGTGATGGGGTTTACTGAAATAGTAAGAGACACTATGCAATGCCTTTCACTTTGCTAAACAGATTAGTGAATGATTTAATTCCTGTTTACATTTTCAGTCCCCTGCCTGTTAACTAATTCTGTTTATGGAATAATTAGACAACCACTTAATTGAAACAGAAACAAAATTTAGTCTATTTCTAAATTTGTAAATTATAATTGGACTGCTTATTAAATTGCATTTGCACAAATTATACCTTTATACCTTTTTATGTAGAAAAGGAAACATATCTAAAGGATTTAGTATTTAAAACAGCTGTGAGTGCATATGTCAGAGACAGCATGTGCCAGGAACATGATTATTATTCATGGGAAAAAGAACAGGTTCAAAAGAATTTTCATTCAAAAGGATTAAAAATAAGTAGATAATTCAGAGATTTGCACCTTTGAAAAAAAAAAACTGAAAGATTTTTCCATGCCTCATACTCTGGAAGCAGAGAGACTTTGCCTTATTCAAACCTTTTTAATAAAGCAAAACCCAAAGCTGAGGACTTTTAGCTGCAAATTCACTACAGTATATGCAACTATTATTATTCATGGATCATGTAGAACAAATCTAACTGACAATTGTAAAGGAGAAAAAGTAGTCCATCAGCAAAGATCCTTTGCATGTTGGTTTTTGTGATTTAGTATCAGGTATTTGAATTATAACCATGAATCCAACTGAACATCCCACAAAAGGATACTTGGAAATCCTTGAGGGGTCCTAGAACATTAGATTTTGGATTCAACTTTCGCTGAAAAAAATTTACAATTCATGAAGATTTAGAGCAGTCTTTTGATCACTCATATAAAAAGACTTGCAATGCATTGCAATGCAAAATATACTTTGTCATTAAATGCGTTCTTAGTAATCTCACTTCTGAAAGGAGTATATGAATAAGTCATGTACAAGGCTATAGTCTTTCCCTTTGTCAAATATGTAACCTGTTATAATACTAGAAAAGATGAATACCCATGCAACGTTTATATTTATTATTAAAAGAATTCGAGACTTAGAGCTCGTCCATAAAGTTAAGAGTTTTCTTGCAACATAATCCTCTATCTATTACAGCCAGTTATAATTAAAAATCTAGTATATTTTGATAAGGTATCTAACCTTGATTTAGAGAATTCACTGTATACCTAGTAACATTATTTTGATGATAAATTATCCTCAGGAATTGTGCTTTAGTTTTGCTTTAAATTTCTTTCAATCTACCTGGCAGGTACTAAACACTGATGTATCTTTCCTGTTTAAATTAGTTCCTCTAGTATTAGGTATCTATATTGATAATTGTAGACCAGGCTCAGGTCAAAATGTTACTAAATAGCAGGAAAGAACAAGTAATAGAGTTCTTGATTTACAGTTCAGTCCATAGCTCTTTGCCTTGGGTGACAGAGCACTGGAATAGGTTGCCAAATCTCCTTCTCTGGAGATCTTCAAAACCCGCTTGGATGCAGTCCTGTGCCACATGCTCTAGGTGATCCTGCGTGTGGGGTTGGACTAGATGACCTCTAGGGGTCCCTTCCAACCTTAGGCATTCTATAATTCTATGATACTTTACGTACATTTGAATACTGTATGAAGACATGCAAACAAAATATACAAATTAGTTAAGCCACACTGTATTACAGCTAATTTATCCCATTAATCTTATAGCAAAAGAGATAGCTATCGCAGATTTGAAGGCAGCAGCCACCCTACAGACTGTTACACTAGAACTGCACTTTTTAGAAGCACATTACTGGAAAATGCATAAAACATTTTTTGAATTAAAACTCCACTCTAAGATCTGTGTGTGAATAAATATGATTTGGGACCAGAACAAGACAATGTTTTTAAAATAATAACAAACAGCTGTCAATTGTTAAATCTCATGGCAACAAGTATATTTTGCATATAAGTCAGATTTCATAAAAACAGAACTTAAAATTGCACATCTGTGTGACATAAAAACAAACAATACTATAAAACAGTAATGAACAAACACCCCTAATTCTCTGATGCTTTACTTCTAATTTAGAACTCTAAAAAGAAGCATAAATTAGGCCTCAAAAAAACAAAACAAAACCAAAAACAAGTGAACAAAAAGAAAATCAGAATTATTAGGTATTCACGAACTTCTTGAACCAAAGTGAACCCAAAGCAGCAGGGTAATGCTGAAATGTTTAATTCAGTGCCTTTATTCTTCAGGCAAAAATGTCACAATAATTCTAATAAACAAACAAACAAACAAACAAACAAAATCTAAGTCATCTTTTTTGTCATTAGCACTATGATATATCACCAACCAAAGGATTGTAATTTATGCAAAAGCTTGGCTGACTTTTACCTGATCTGAAATATCCTAAGCTGAATTGAACTACATTGGTTTTTACCAGCATAACTCTGAATTACAAAATGAGCTGAAGACTATCATCAGAATTACCCTCAGTAATTACTAACAAAAGAAAGAAAAGATGATGCATCTAGGTAAAATAATTATTAAAATCAGTAGCTGAAAAATATTTTACACTAAGTCATATATTACCTGTTATGTTATCCATAAGATATTTTATAAGGAATAAGTAACAGATTAATTAGTAGAATAAATGAATTTCCTCCTCCAGATTTTGAGCAAAAACATTTCAACTTGAGGTTATTGTCATTTAAGATTTTTATTCTTTTGCATAATAAAGACCAGATTCCTTATATCTCCACCTAAATTTAGTTCTAAAGGTTGTGACATTAGATGAAATCTGGTTTAATCTTACCGGTAGTTTTACATGCAAATTAATGCATGTACTCATACAGAATTACAACATTAGAGAATCATTAACAAAATCAATGATGGGCATTCCCCCCAGAATTTGGGATCCCTAATGAGCTGTAATTTAGATTTTAAATGAGAATAAATTACCATACCAACAGTTCTTTGAACACAGGTTATTTTTCAAATATATTCTCACTAACCAGAATATAACTGGAAGAGAATTAAACATGTAAGTGCAAAAAATCAAATGCATTGAAATAAAACTTGCATGACTCCTCTTTTAAATTTTAATGCGTTAGGACAGTTCCCTTGGAAAAGAAACAATTAGAATAAGAATTGATTTAAGGTATCCTTTATACTAACTGGAGGTAGAAAAAGTTATACTGGCCTCTGGATAAAATATCCCATTTTTTTGGAAACTTAAGCCTACCATAGAGACAGTTATACTCAAAAGGTATATATATCACAGACACGTCATTGTGTCACCCAAAAGTCAAATAAAATAACATGTACTGAAAAGGTATGTACAGAAACAAACTCAAGTAGAAGGTAAAAAAACCAAAAACAACAGTATAAAATATGATCTTTTCTGTTTCAAAATGACGTAACAAGAGACAAGGAAACTATCTTCTTTAGCTTTTTGTATGTTTTCTCACCCCCTTCTGTCACCACAGTAAGTGTAATAAGACAAAATATAGTTGAATTCTTGAAGTTGATATAGAGTAAATGTTACAGTAGGAAGTAATTAAACATAACTGAAGCTTACTGAAAATGAAAATCACCTTTCAAACAGTAGGCAAAAGAACACTGAATAAAAAAAAAACAGTGTAATAATTCTTCTATGGCTGAAAGTACCTAAGATCCTCTTTGATCAACCGTTGAAGGAAATGTGATACTATGGCAAGCAAAGAAATACCTATCAGCAAATAATATCCACTGGTTTTAGGTAGAGAAATAAGGAGCCATATTGTGTGAAAAACATTTTTTTTTCTGAAGTTGTAAAGATAATATTTGATGTAAAATTTTTGAACTTTTAAAGTAAAGCTGAAGAGAAAGTATATCTCAGTGCTGGATGGAGGTTTTGACCTTGAGTATAATCACAGGCACAGGGCAAGAGAATTTCAGGTTTTAGTGTTTTACGGCATTCAGTAATCTACCAAGAAGAGATGATTGAAGACGGAAGTAGTCTTTGAACAGTTCTGCATCAGGCTTCTAGTTTCATGGTTTGCTTGTATAGAAAAAGACTGTAATAGTTTGCATGACCAGACATATCTTTTAATTCTTTGAGACCTACCTCTATTTCCGTTTTATTTAGCGATCGTGTTTATTTCATACCCTGAAGTTGAAACAGGGAACGTCCACATGTCCTTATTTGAGTTGTAAGTTTAGAGCAGCAATGTGCTTTTGAAGAGATAATGTGCCTACTTAGGAAGCTTTGATTCATATCACAGAGTAGTCCCAGGGTATACACACGGGATTCCTTTCAGATGAAAAACTGAAAAAAAAAAAAATGTGCCCTAGGAACTGAACAGTGTTCTTCAATCATTGATGAGCATTTAGTCCAGGGGGCCAGACCAGAGCTAGTCTGAAATACCACTACTTCCTCACACTCTCACTCAAGCACATACGGTGAAGACATTAGGTCCTCCTTCCCCTGTCTCTCTATAGATCTGCTCCTTTTTTATACCTGTGAGACCCTATTATGTTATTCTACCTACTAATGTAAGTCACAATAACTTAAATATCTATATGAAAAATGCTCTCTGAGCTAAAGCATCAGATTGCATTATTTCTTTTATTTTGGAAGTAAATATATACTGAATCACAAATTGTAGAATTTTACAGCAACCACTGAATGGATACCTCCTTGTATAAATAGCTAATTGCCTTATTCAATTCAGTGAAATTATTATACATATACACATATACATAAAATATCTCTTGTATATATACTTATATATATAGGTATTTAAATTCAAGTGTATATACTAAAAAGAAAATCATACACATACACACAAAATTACAAATAAACCCCAAGAAACCTAAACAAACAAAAGAACAATACCAGTGATGACATGGGGCAATTTCAAGATATCAGTTAAAGTCTATTTCAAAATTGCTGTCATAAACAACTATAGAAAGACACTTTGACTATTGCCATTAAAGCATTCACTTTGAAAAGATCAAAAAAGATTAAAAAAAAATCCTTATTTTTTTTTGCCATAATACTTTTGGCTTGGAAGATGAGAATGGGCAAGAAGTATTTTAGTTAATATACAATAACATCCTAGATTCATAGCCTATTGGAGAGAACACAGGAAAACCTTTAAACAGAGAAAGAGAATTACCTGGCTAATAGCTTTCCAATACCATTGCTAGAATTCACGTCGTCCTGGACATCTGGCCATATCTTTGACTACACTTATACATCATCATTTTCCTGGTTTCCTACCATTTCATGTCTTGAGACTCTGCTTCACAAATTGTATTTAATTCTTTCCTGGTTTGCACAGACCCTTTGTCATGTCTTATCCAGTTGAAAACATCAGAAAATTTGGAAAATGTTAATCTATGATTCCCATTAGAATTCTTTCTGCTTGGGTTAGTATTCTTAAATAATTTTGAATATGGTGAGAAGTCAAGGCTGGCAGTTTTGAAATCTGCAAATGATGGAAGGATTTAAAAATTATACAGTGTTGTTTATGCAAATCTACT
Source organism: Crypturellus undulatus (assembly GCA_013389825.1). Taxonomy (NCBI): domain Eukaryota; kingdom Metazoa; phylum Chordata; class Aves; order Tinamiformes; family Tinamidae; genus Crypturellus; species Crypturellus undulatus. The sequence continues at coordinate 113,367 of VWPW01000033.1, forward strand.
AATTATGCAATCAAAGAATAATAATGAATATGTTATAAATAATGTTATTTTCATTGAATAAGATATTACTTCCATCAATAAAGGATAAAGGGGATGGATTTTCATGTTTCTTACCTCATCTGAATAGAACATAATTAAATTTAAACTTCTTCTAGATTAATTACTCAATATGCTTTCAAACTGCTTTTTATTAGCATTAAACTTGTGCAGGTATTTGGATGAACTAAATTTATTTGTGTCAGAACTATGTCAGCTCCTAATGTCAATACTCACTTTGAAAATTCTTTTACTCAGAGCATCTGAAAGAGTGTTTTTCTTAAGAAAGGTAATATATTCACAACCTAACAGCATTCCCTCTGCATATTCAATCCCAAAATTATCACGGCAGTTAAATATCATTGCACACCTGGCAGCACCACCTATGCTTCCATCCATTTTTTAATGATTTACTTATGTTAATAATATCACTGGTAGAACCTGCTCAGGTTTTCCACAGTTAGCATCAGGTCTCAGGAAAAGATACTGGTTAGGCCTATTATGTTCTTTACAGTGGTGTTATACACAAATTGCTACAGAAATATGCAGAAATAGAAGCCTACTAGAACAGACATACACAGACTTCATTTTGCAGCTGCATTGTCCTAAGGGCAACAAAAAGAAGCCTGGCTGAGATGAAGTGCAACATCATCACTGGTTGGTAACAGTGTAAACTCTGTGCCCTAAAGCGCTTGTCACCATTTCTGCACTCACAGCGTAGGCAACACAGAAATGTGTGTGTATGTGTGTTGGAGGGGAAAAACCTCCCAATCAAAAAACAAACAAACAAAAAATTCCAAGAGGAACACATTAGGTAAATTCAATTTCAGAAGGATATAGAAATGGAGAAAAGGTAGGGAAGGTAGAGATGGTAGAGAAGGTAGAGAAGACATCTACAAGGTAGAAAAGGTAGAGATGACAAAGAAGATCTACGGAGAGGATATTCAAATGAAAACAGAATGAAGAACAGAGTTGTGGACATTTTAAGACACCTTTTATGAAAATGAAACTACATTGACTCTGAGATAGATGTACAACACTTCAAAATGCATCAATTAGAAGGACATACTATCTAAAAGGTCATAAATTATTGCTGATTTCTGGATGTGTTTAATTCTTAACAGCTCTGGAAATCTTTCAAAAACACATCAGTGATTCTTTCATTGCCTGCCAATTTTGCTGAGAAAGATAGTAATTTTTCAGTTATAATTTCCAGTTCTAAGAATCTTTTTTTCTTTTTTTTTTTGATAAAAATCAAAATTTTATCTTCTCTTTAAGTGTTCTCCAAATTCCCTAAACTGTTTCAGCTTCTTTATAGGGACAACCACTTTTTCAAAGCTATTCTTCATTTTCCAAATACTGGACTGACTTTAGTTGTAGTTAATAATCTACCACATTCTTCCTTTTGGGCACTATGTAATTACATCTACCAGTGATTTGATTTGTAACCATATTACATATTATACCACTTAAATCTGTCATTTCATGTCTGTTCTTTGCATTACATTTGGTTACTTTTATTGATAATAAACAAGAGATTTCCTTTTGTAAGCTTCAAGAAAGCTTATTTTTTGATGGTAATGACTCCTATGGAGAAGTTCTGGAAGCCAAACAAAAGGAGTATTTTCTTCAAAAGAAATAAATAGCTTGGTAATGGTACCTCTCTAAAATCAATACTCTAAACTAGTATTTCTCCATGATGTTTTAGCCAAACTAAAACAACCAAAGCATTTTTGTTTACTTCAGTCACCTCAGTCTTTATGTTCATATATATATACATATATTTTCATTTCTAAGTATAACTTCCAATATTACTTACTATGTTCTTTGAATAATAACATATCTATGGAATATGAAGAGCATTCATCCATGCTCTTTGTTTGCACTTCTTTTCCTGGTAACTCATTTTTAGATCAATTAGCTTCCTCATAGTGGCTCATTCCTTATTTTTACAGAATGTCTTCTCATTAATTCCTTATTTGACATTTTTTATTTTCACATTTATTTCCTCAATTCTTCACACACACCTCATCAATTACCTTATTTATTACTCTCAATGTCAGGGAAAGTCCTCTCAGATTCCTATAAGATCCTACTTTGATGAAAATAGGACTCACTGACTTCAGAAGCTTTAGAAAGCTTACTTTCTTCAGAGGAAAAACAAGAAAAATGGAATTAAGTCAATGAAACTGCTCCATAGGTTAACAAAGACATTAAGAAGAAACAGAATTATGAAGTTTGTGGTTGCATAATAATTCAAATTGTTAATCTTGCCTTCTCTAGCTAAGGTACTTATTAGTCAGAAAAAATCTGTGATTAAAACATTATAGAAGACTTATTCAGTTTAGATTTGATGCCTATACCTGACTCATGTCAATGCACCTAAATTACTATGATATACACACTGATCCAAACACTATGGAGAAAAAAAAAAAGAAAAAGAAAGAAAGAAAAGAAAAGCAATACCACTGCTCTGAAATTCACTAGAGACTATTTCTTAACTATGGCTATACACTTCAAAGATATGCAGGATCACAAAACAGCTGTTGTTGCTCCAGGGATGAAATACAATTTCACCAGAATTATGCAAAAATACATTATAAGAAAAGGGAAGCATCATTGCTGGTTTGAGGACTACTTACAGGAAAGAAATTGAGAATAACAAGGTTTAATTTTTTTCCAGAAACACCCTGAGCACCAAATGCATAGGAAAGAACCTGTACTGTGAAAACAAGGATGTATGTGTGTAGGTGTAAGACACCTATTCTTGTGTCTATTATTTATTGGAGTAGCCTATATGATAAACATGAAATCAACAACTTCTCCCCATCTCACACACATGTACTGAAGTCACCGAGACTGGATCACTCTATGTCCGCAGCTCTCATGTAAAATTAAAAGTTCCAGTCAGCAGATATATAGGCATATTTTTTACAGTATACACCAGTGTGGCTCTAAGGCAAATACTCCTATGCACATCTTCAGTAACCATGTCTAGCAACCTGTTGACTACTTTACTAAGTTACACCAAAAAAAAAAAAATAGACAGGCTTCTCCACATTTTTTTTTCAAGAGCAAGCATAGCATCTACCCTTCTAACACCTCCTAATAATTTGCTGGAGTCTGACTTTAGCTGTTGTAATGCAGACAAAATAAAAGCAATATTTTAAGTTTTGTTTTACAAAGAATTACTGGAAATAAAAGCTATAGGAGTATGGGGCAAATTTTCCATTTACTCTCATTTACTTGGCCTAAAGACTTTGGCCCTAATTTCTCAAGAGCAGTTAATAATAATGTTCTAGATGTAGGATCTATCAAGTCCTTGCAATAACTCTACAGGATTTGTTAAACCAAAATTAGTGGTTGATTGCCAGCTTAATGAAGACATCAGAATTACTCAGGGTTAATTTGCATGTAACTTCAAACAGAAAATATTTATTCCTAAAAGAAACAGGCATATTTAAGGAGAAACAGACTACTTCCTTGAGGCTAAGATTAAATGAGAGATAATTAACCAGAAATTAAATAGATACATTTGACTCTCATCAGTTATTGGTTAGCTTTTCTGAGCCTTAAGACAGCCAATACAGCACCTCATTTGGAGCAATATGAAATAATTTTGACAGGTTTTTTACATCTTCCTCAAGACATAATTAAGCTAAGAGGGATTCAGAAATCACTAAGTAAACAAATAAATTAAAATAAGGAAATCTCATGTAATAAGTGATAGTGTATAATTTGACATAAACGACATTTCAGCTTCTGCATTCTCCAGTTTTCATTTTTTAATTCATTATCAAGCTTCTGAAATATCTCAATAGCTTTGGCTTTTTGATGGGAATCTCTGTCTTTTAGGTAGCCTTTTTTGTTTGTTTCTTTTTAAAACTTTCTATTAAGATCATACAGATATAAACATGGACATTTAAAATACAAGTGCAGCAAATATTTCAAGTAGAAGCCACGGGGTCAATCTATCAATTAACTGAGGTTCAGGCAGTCATATAGTTAGGTAGATAGAAACTCTCTCCAATTACGATAATGATATTTCAGAGTCTGATGAACCAAGAAGCCATTTCTGTTCACTTATCTGGGAATTCAAGACAGAAAGCATGAAAACATCACACTAAATCATCACCATTAACTCTCATAGTGCAAAAGTAGATACTGCTTTACCTCTTTCCTTTTTGTGAGCTGACTAAACACCTGGAGACTATATGCACTGGGTTTGATTTTGGAGTCTTCTGAAGTCAGTAACAGAAGCATCATCTTATTTTGCAGTGCTCCAATTGTTAGATGCTATGTTTGTTCTATTTGCTGTCTATCTTTGCCATGCTTCTCTGTGTCTTAAAATTTTACAAGAGAAATCTGAACTTACTTCTTTCCTAAAGAAGCATTTACATTTCAAAGAAGAGCTATAAAATGCTTAAGATAAAATGAATGAATTGCACTGAGATTTCAGTTGAATGAAAACATGACTGAATGAGCAGTATACAAATTCACATAAAGCACTTGCTAACCGGCTGAAGGAAAGCAAGTCAGCATTCAGCCTTCCCAGCAAGGCTCATTTTGGGTGTCTATTTGCTGTTGGGCTGGTTTAGTCTGGTGAATTCAATGAAAAAGTTTCTCTGTCTAAAGGGTGTTTTCAAATTCAAAATTAAGTTCAAAATTAAATTCAAAAGACACAAGTCTGTCTTAACTAGTTTCTTGTTGTAGTTTTATCTCCTGTGGATAAAAAGAAAGTTCTGTTACAAGAAATGTTTCAATATATAAAACCCAAGCATGCTTAAATATTCTTCAAACTAGTGTCCTAAGTGAATGTAATTCCAAGTTGCAAAAGATTAATCAAAGTCAAGGAGTACTTTTTACAGTATTTTTTTTTTCCACCAGAAACTTAACAACACAACTCTTCTTGCTTACCATGGGAATGCATTATCCAGGGAATGAAAACAATGCTGAGTTACTAGCCAAGAAGTTTTTCTCAAATTCAGGCAGAACACCCTGTGCTTCAGTTTGTGCCTGTTGTCCTAGTGCTGGCCACCATTGAAGAAACTGACCCCATTCTCTTGACTTCCTCCCTGAAGGTATTTATACACATGCATAAGATCTCTTCCCAGCCTTTTCTTCCTCTCCTCATAGGAGAGATGTTCCAGTCCCCTAATCATCTTTGTAGCCCTACTCTGGAGTCTCTACAGTATCTCCATATCCCTCTTGTACTGGGGGCCATAACTGGACCCAGCACTCTAGATGTGGCCTCACCAGAGGGAGGATCACCCCAGGAGACCACTGGCCTCATACTGCTGGGCACGCTGCTGCCTCATGGTCAGCTTGTCATATGGCAGGATGCTCAGGTCCTTCTTTGCAGAGTTGCTCTCCAGAAGGTCAACATCCAGCCTGTCCTGGTGCATGGGGCTATTTTGTCCCAGTCACACAACTGTAACTATGAATGTTTAGGACAAGTAGACAGAATACAGTTAAGCAGACAAAATAAAAATAAATAAATAAATATCATCCTCCCATACATCTCTTAGCATATTTACTCAAAATAGCTTGCCATTGGCACTTTACCACCTGAAGCAAATATCCTATTTTCCATCTAAACTTGTTAGAAACTGTGTTATCATCTTATTCTTTCCATTGTATAATTTGGGGATTGGGGATAGAGGGAAGGAAGAAAAAGTATTATGAAAGTTAGCAGACTAGCAAAACACATAGCACTGGCAAATTGCATAGTAGTGTGGAAAGACAGAAGTTTTACTTGCACTTCTCATGAATTATCCATGATTTCATCATTATAGATACCTCAGTCTCAGGGTAGTAAAACTTTTGTCGCAACACTGTTTCCATATCACTGTATAACAAAATTCTGTAGCGGTAAGTTGCATTACTACCATAAATCACTGGACTTGGACATTACAAATACATACAAATTTAAAATGGAAGGTTTTGAATAGGAAACCTGATTGGACATTTCTGTAATAAATTCTGACTAGGGAAATATGAAATTGTGTGTAGCATTAAATACTAATGACTGTGCAGCTGTATATATACAATAGTGGTAAAGAATGATATGAAATCTTAGCTTTTAAAATTATAAGCGAAAGAAACTTCTAATTCTAATGTTACAGAAATATTTTCAATATATTAATTTGTAAGTTTTACTGCACTCTGATTAAAACGTATTCATCTTTGGTTGCATCTACATTGGCATTTTAATTTGGATCAGGAATATACTTTTAAAGCAGATCACCTAATACTCTCTGTTCATTATGCTTTGATTCATATCATGCAGCACTTTTACAGCACACAAACTGAATTTCTGCTTTCTAAGCCATAAGTTGAGACCGAAGGGGAGCATCTCATGTATTTCAACCAATAATGGGAAGTCCATGAGAACAGTTGCAGAGGAATCCAAAAAGTTAGTTTGAGAGCCCAGTCCAAAATCCAGTAAGAAAACCAAAATATAGTTCAAAATACAGATCTCACTACTAAAATGGAGAGAGAAGTAGGAAGACAAGACATACAGTTGTTCCTCCACTTTGGGGAGTACAAGCAACAGAGAAAACCTTGATTGCTAGGAGTACTGATGACTGTCAATGATCACAAAGTGTTATATTTGTGTCTTCCTCAATCTCTTACTTTATCAAAATAGTTAAACATTACAATAATTAACAATATTAACAATAGCTAATTCTCAACAGTAGTCAAACATTTAAAAAATCTGATAATCTACATATAATCTTAAAATGGAGGCACTGGTATTAAGTATATATGTACAAATACAAGTAAGGCATTCTCTTTGTATTTCAGTAAAATCATTAAATACATATACCAGTGCTTTGCTGAGCTGGACCCTGAGCACTTCAGTTCTGTAGAATGAAGAGCTGCTTACCATAAAGATCTGCTTACCATAAAGGAAATAAAAGATTAAATTTTTTTTCTATTAACAGGACTGTCACAATAGTACCACTGCAGCTCTTTGTGGCACTAGTAATTTGACCTGTACCTTGCTCATCTTTCTACTTCTTCCACTAATCATTACTTATTCGTATTAGAAACTATTCCTCAACACCATCCTTCCATCTTCTCACACTTTAGCCAATATGTTGGATAACCAGAGCTGTCCTTCTAAGGGTGTTTTACTGGTCTTGTACCTCAAGTTCACAATCTCATAATTAAGTAATCAGAAATACAGAAAATAGTAAATTCAGTGTTTTGGAAAGCTCTCAGAAGTCCTTTTTGGAATTCTTATACTCATTCTTTTTTTTCTTGCTTGTAGAGAAAATACACACATAATATATCTTCCATGATATATATTTTTTCTTTCTTACTTCATAAGGGCATACATCTTTAAAAAAACTCAACATCACCACCACCAACAGAAAACAACTTCATAATGGTTTTGTATGTCTGATATAGTCTTTTTTAATGACAAATTTTAGCTAAAGATTATCTGACAAAATAACAGGATTTTTCATCTGTTTAGCTGTACTTATATTCTGGTTTCCTGTGATTAGCAATTCACCACTCATTATTTGTTCTTCATATCTGATGGCATCATATTACTTAGAGCATGTGCCACTTAAACATAGGCAAAAATGAGATCAGATAAAAGAACTCTGAGCTCAGGAATTTGTGCTTTTGTCAGCCAGGTCAGCTATTTTAATGTTTTCATGTACCATCCTTTTGTCTCTTAGTGCAAATAAAAATGCAAAATTTGAGTTTAATGGTGAGCTAGTCTGATTGTAATTATCATGGTTCATAGGAATCATCAACAAAGACTATATTACATGTGATCAGTTCATCTTCCTTCCAATTAGCAGGGCACTTTCAAATAAAGCAAGCTACATTTACGCTACTTGGCAAAGCAGTGAGATGTTGGGTTGTTTTGTGGATTAATTGACATAAAAACCTTATTAGCTTCTGTCTGTGTTGTTTTAGTGCTCTCTTTGATTGCTGCAATACCATAGTTAATTAAAAACTTCATGCTAACAAAAGTAATGAAACAAGTGAACTATCAGACATTTCTTTTCTGACAGACAAAAATAACTTATAGAAATGGAAGCTTGCAATAAACACGGGCTTTCATTTTAAAGTTAATCTATATGGGAGGAAAAATGTCAACTTGCTGGGTTCACCTGGTAATGTAAAAGCCAGCACACACATGTAAAATAAAATAACATGGAAAAACCTGACTCTACAGACTTTGTACTTTTGCTGCTCAAGTTATTTATTTCCTTTTTTTTTCATTACTCTCATTGCTAGGTCAAACACACTTAAGTCTGTATTATACAATATTCACTTCTTTTCATCTGTTGAGATCTCTGTTCTGCTTTGTTTTATTAACATGCCAAGGCCAGAACATTATCTTTCTTCTATGCAACAGTTACCAGCGTTACACAAAATAAATCCAGAAATCGTTATAAAGCTGGATATTATAGGAATACTTTGATTCAATTTCTACTCCTCATATTAGTCAAAATTTGATTACCTAAATATTTTTGCAAGTCTTATAAATTATATTGAATCTGCTCTCAAGAAAAAAGTTCAGATATTGGTATGTAAAGTGAAACCAGGAAGAGTTCTGAATATTTAAGCACGGTGATTTTTATTTAGGTTGCTGTTCAGTAAGAACTAAATATAAACTATGCAATCCATTCAGTACAAGCAGAGAAAAAAAGCAGAAAAAAACCCTTTTGTATTCTGACTATTCTGAACTAGATATTTGGTATGTACATCATTGAGTTATTCATATAACTCACCCTATTAAGCTCAACTATTGAGCTGTATAGAAAAAAAAGGTTTTTTTAATCAGTATTTGGCTATCCTTGAAGTTCTTCTAAACTTATATTCATTTATAATTAAACCTTACATCATCAAATGCTTTTTGTATATTGGAATGACTTTTACATTTAAGTTGAACACAGATACTTTTTGTTTTGGTGTGAGGATGTTTCTTGAAAAGCTGTTCTTAGGGTCCTGCAAGGCACAGGCTCCATGAGTGTCTCCATTGCTTACGGAGATGGGGCTCTTGAAGCTTAGGGAAGGAGGCCAAGGACAAATGGAGTGTCACCAGTCTCTTATGGAGTGTCACCAGATCTTATGAGGGAAGTAGCATTACTTCAAGGAGAATGACTTCTGGACTCTTCCTAAGACAAATAATGAATCTTGATGGTCAGATCTTGATTGTAGAGCTTGCAAAGTCAAACTGCTAATATGTTCATAGGGAACAAAAGCCAAGCCACCTCAACTTCTGTGTATTTCAAAGTTATTTTTATTACCAGTATGTAAACTGTTCATAAAATATATTATTAATCATTTAGTTCTAGAAAACTGGATGCTTCTACTTAGACCAGTACAACAAACAGAAGTATTCCCTGGGATATATATTCTTTAAAGCTTTGTCTAAATAAACATATGTGGAAACGTGGGTTACTGAAACAGAGGTCCTTACTGCTGAGAACATACTGCCATAAGCAGTAAGCATAATCATATACAGTTTGGAATCATTATAATCATCACTATAGTGTAAAAAAAAAATTCTCTCTGTCTCACAGACAGCCGTATATCACTCTTATCTAAGCTACAATAGGCACATTGTGTGTTTTTTTTCAATGATAAAACTTGTCAGCACTGTCAAGGGGAAACTTGCATAAGGCTATCTCAAGGCAGATGCCTCTGGAGTGCAGCTTTGCCTTTTCTCAGTTAGTAATTGCATAAACTGCTTTGGAAGAAAATGCCTCTGAGTAGAAGCATAATACATAATCAGCTCAAATAATTACAACAAAAATGCTAACTTGCTGTTTTCACAACATGGATAATAGGCTTGCTTAAGGGCACAGAATGCAAAATCAGTTTTGCATGTCTTCTTGTATTTCAGAATCATTAAAACGTGCTACAGCCTGAGTACAGTAATAAATGCCTCTGCTGCAGACTGCAGTGACAAATGGCAGACTGGGAATTTGGCTGTTTCAAAGTGCGACTATCAGCCAGAGAGCACTGTGGATAATTTTCATAGATTCTATCATCATCGACATATTTCATTTTTAATTTAGCAGGTAGAACATGACATCACAATACTGAAATTTAGAGATTCAGAGAAACCAAACAGGGAATATATATCCTATAATCAGTTTATTTTACCTTGAAATTTGTAACATGAATTAAAGGGTTTTCGCTTTAAAGAACGAGAAGAATATAGTGTTACAGAATACATACCTTTTGAGTTTTATTTCATGTACCTAGAAATGCTTCTATATTATCAATAGTTTCTGAGCAACTATTTTGGAGGCTAAATTTCTACATTCATAATTAGTAATATCGATTTTAAAAGGTATAGAAAATTTAAAGCTCTCTTTGCACTACTGACTTTTACAGTTCAAGCACAGGATTTTTAAATGCTTATTAATAAGATTTAATAACAGGATATGATTTCCCTGTTTAAACTCTAGGCCCGTGAAATATCATTTACTTACACTTACATTAGATATAGCTGAAATTGTTTTTCAACTAAGCATAGGTTTTAATGATTTGCAGATTATCATAAACATTTAATAGTTGATATATTATTATAAACTAACTCAGAGAAAATAGCTTATCAATAAGCGATAGTTATTATGCAGGGCAGATATACGGGTAGCCAACACACCTCTATCTTTCTGCTCCTATGAAGCAAATTCTGCTGTTAGTAGGACATATTTGCAACAGGACCTTCATTTTGTCAGGTAACAGCTGCTTTTTCATTCACTAGGGCCATTATGTAGGAATGTGAAATTTAATCAGCAGTATAAAAGTAATTATGTTCAATTCAGTATGAAAAATTTTGTTTTTGAAATATTTTTAAACTTTTGCTTTATCACTGTTGATATCAAAAGCAGAATTATTGAAATAACTGAAGAAAGATTGTAATTCTCTCATTTTAGCTGAAAAGCAAGATATTTTTTCCTGAATAATTCTAGTTCCCTGAGGGTTCTGACTATATTTTCTGAACCTTGAAGTATTATTAAATCTATCAAATGCCTAGACCGAAAACTACTTCAAACTCACATTACATTTATCTTACATATAGTACAAAAACACATCACATTTATCTTACATATAGTACAAAAACTAGCAACTATAGTAAAAACCATTTTCACAACACTGATTCCCCCCCACCATACTCTCTGCTATTTTATAGACCAGGCATGTGGTATTCTATTTAGATAATTGTCATGTGTGCTTACGTGTGCTTTAACAGTAATTATATATAAACATATTTGCGTAACAAGTGTATGTACTTGTACAGCAGACAAAATCAGATCCTAAAAAAATATGAAGAATTAAATTCCTGAAATATATATGGCCATATTATCTTACTTTATGTTGGAGTAACATAAGTGATCAGCAAAATTGTTCAGTGATTTATTAATATCACTGAGGCTTTTTTTTTTAAAAAAAAAGGTGTGTATGCAAACCATTGCTTTGTACCATGCAAGTTCTATGTAAGCGGGTCTTGTTGCTGACAGGTATGATATTAGATAGTTAATTCAAAAATTGTCACTACCACTTAATAAAAGACAATCACTGAAAGATAAAGAGGCATTTAATGTCCTTTTACTAACAATTCATATCTTGTTATTTCAACTTATCCTTCTAAAAAAAATAAAATGATTTCTAATATATGCAAAAAGTTAAAATCTGATAATCAAGACTCTAAAAATCTGGATATGACAATGTTATAGGTTTTCTTGTACATACTTTCACAATTTCTGTCTTCAGATATATGCTTGATGTTCCCAGTGCCATACTACAAGCTTTATACTAAAACAAAATGTCAAAAATAATTGCACACAATTCTTCATGCTGAGCAATTTCTCTCTCTTTTTTTTTTTTTGTAATTTTCTCTTACTTCCTCTATTCTACCAGCAAGGGAACAGTATGCTTCAATATGCTTAATCTGAGTGTTAATAAATATTCCATAGATACAACTCCAAAATGTCAAATATATGCATGTACATATAAATATGTAAGCATACGTACATATATTACCATACATACAGCTGTCCAAGTAATCTATGAGGAAAGATATTTACAGCATGTTTTCAGTTTCCTGGTCTTTTCCAAATTTACCCAAATGACCTCATGTTGTTGCTAGTGGCAAACTAAACATAAATTAGCATATGCTTAGGCACAGATTATTCCTGTTAAAGGTTAGCTGAATAGCCCATTTCAGTGTAATTTATATAAGCATAATTTAAATTATGCAGGTATTACTTCTTCTCTATGCAAAAGAAACACATTCCCTGAACCTCTTTCTCTTCTCCCAGTCACTAGAAACCTCCTGTATTCTGTTAAAGTAGCATTTTAGCTCACTTTATATCCCTTTGCTTCTTGGAAACTAAGAGAAAGTCACTGATGACCTCTTCTTTCCCTTCTTTTTTTTTTTTTTCTTTTTTTTTCTTTTCTTTTTCTTTTTCTTCTTCCTAGCTTAAATGCCACCAGTTAAATAAAATGAACTGTATACAGATATGTATGCATCCCTAATATGACTAATTGGGTTGTGTTGTCATGAGAGTGCGCTTGTATCATGTAACATAGGAAAGTGTAGTTTAGTAGCCCATGCTCATGGATGAGAGAGAAGAAACCTAATCTCTTTTTTTGATGTGCTTTCTGAAATACCTGCGCTTCTCAGGAAAGACAAGAGGAAATATAAGCTGCCTTTAGCAGGGTACGTTCCCTCCTCATACATGAAAGTTTGGCTTATTTACTTTATGTGCTGAACATGGGCAAAAGACAAATATTCAAAATATTCATCTGTTAGTAAGCTCTCTTTGTCCCTCACATACAATTTTTTTCAGCTGAATTTCAGGGATTACTCTTGGTAATCATGATCTATATAAAAACACTTCAGCTGCAGTTCCATGTAGAAAATGAAATAGAAATTTATAAATATGGTAATCTTAAAAGGAGTGTACTGTAACAGACTTGATATTTTTCTTTGTAGAATTAAAAGATGAATCTAAGGAACAAAGTTTTTTCTTTGTTATTCAAAATAAGCAGCTTTTATTTATTTATTTATTTAGAAGGGAATTACATACTGGGCTTCTGCAAATACATATCTTTCTTTTTACTGAAAACTAAGTAGCATATTTTTCTTTTATACTGACTATGTTAAGACAATTCTGGACTTAGAAAGGCTAAAGCACGTCTTGTGTTTGTGTATCAGAACTTACAACTGGTTCACTCCAAACCCTTCCTTTTTTTAATTCTTTTTTTTCCTACCTACTAAATCAGTGAATTTCAAAATACTGTAAAATGAATGCACTGCAATTTAAAATTTGTTCACCTAAAAGGCAAAGAAAAAAAAAATTAAGATTGATATTTTACATGTTCTCGCATGAGAGGCAACAGGTGGATTTCTAGGACACTTGTCTTCAAATTTGCATTTAAAGTTAAGTACAAGGTAAGGATTATTTAACTTCAGAAATATGAACATAGTTCATCAGACATAGAGGAAGAAATATAAGACACTTACAAATACATAGCTAGTACACAATATTCTATTAGTTCTATCATTCTATTAATAATACACAATATTCTACTGTCTCTAAAGCTTGCATTTACTTCAAAGTCCATTTTTCACTCTGAATGCATTCTCTGAATTCCTGCTTAACTCAGTATTGCTCTGATGTCTAGAGACTCAATAATTCTTTTCTGTATTGCTTGACATCATAAAAGCAGGGTAGAAATAACTGCAGGGAAAAAGGGCAGACAAACACTTCTCACCTTGGAGGGTCAGCTGAGCTAGGTGAAAAGGGATATTTGCAGCAGCTCCAGTGTCTGCAAACACCTTGTGCTTGAGCCTAATGAGATTGATATGCTTTATGAACCACTATAGTCTTTGAAAAATTTACCTACAGGATGCTTTATAAAATCAAGTGGTACTTTCCCCTTAATTTGCCAGAAATCACTGAGTAGAGAAGGGTTGGTGAACCTGACCTAGGCACACATCACTGTCCATCAAATACCTGTTGGGAAATGCTTCCTTTCTTCTTTTCAGTGACAGCAGAATGTCCTATTGCAATGGGATACAGAAAGAAATGGGAAGGCCCTAAATTGTTTCTCTGCATACAGAGCACAGCTTCATGAAGGTCTATGGAAAATTTTCTCATATACTGTAAATATTGTAGATCTTAAAAAAAAAGAGGAAAAAGAAAACAAAGAAGGGGATCATTTAGTCTAGCTTACTTTCCCAAGAGATAATTGGCCATAGCTGTGTCAGTCTGTCAGATTTTTGCCATCTGTTCTTAAAGGCCTTTAATAACAGAGAATCCACAACCTCCTCAGAAAGCATAATACATTTCTTGCTGCCCCTTAGTGATGGAAAATTTTCTCTAGAGTATAGCCTAACATCTTGGCTGCAATGTAATGCTATTATTTATTTTCCTATATGCCACAAGCAAGGACAAGAGAGCACGGTTTTGTTGGCAAAATTTTCTATTCATCTCTTTTTTTTTCATAAAAAAAAGCCTAGGTTAATTCAGTTTTCCATTTCTTATTACAGTGTTTCTTTCAAAACCTGTCCCCATCTTTCTGAATTATGATCACTAAACCAGATGATATCACTCTAGAGGATACTTAACTCATGTTGAACACAACAGATCAATAATATTTGCATGTTGCATGTTTTGATTTACATTCAGCTTATGGTCAGTTAAAAATAACCTTTCTGCACAACTACTCAGTCATTTCCCGTTTAGTCTGAGAGCAAATGAACATTTCTACATTCATATTTTGTAGCTGTCCTAAAAAAAATGTTATTTGAATTCTTATCTCTGATTTTGTTAAGACTGTATATAATTCGAATCTTGGATTTCAGCCATACGAATGGTCTTCAAGTTTCATATCACCTGAAACAAGGACTGTACTGTAGTCCTGTCATTCAGATTATGTAAGAAAAGAAACATTCATTATCAAGAATGAACCCATACCATTTTTGTGAAGCTTTGGTAAATCTTTTAGTATCGTTCCTAATGAGTTCTCTTCCCATTCCGTAGTTTTCATGAATACATTGTTGCTATGAACTAATTGGATGTTGGAATATAAAAAGTTATATTGAAGATGAGATGGACAGCTGTTAGTTGTCTAACTTCAAGGCCTGTTTTCTTGTAATACAATAAAATTACATTGAAGAATGAGAGAATAATTGAGATTGGAAGTGATCTACAGATAATTTTTAGTCCAACCCCCTGTCAAGCAGAGTCACCTACAGCAGACTGTCCAGGACCAGTTCAGATTGTTTTTGGCTATGTCCAAGAATGGAGACTCCACAACATCTTTGGGTAACTTGTTACAGTACCCGATCGCCCTCACAGTAAAGAGTTTCTGTTTAGATTCAGATCAAACTGCCTGTTTGTGTCAATTGCCCCTCATCCAGTCACTAGGCACCATGGGAGAGTCTGCCCCCTTTCCTTCATATATTTAGATACATTAATAAGATCCCATCCGAGACATCTCATCTCCAGGCTGGACAGTCCCAGGTATCTCAGTCTTTCCTCATGTAAGAGATGCTCCAGTCCCTTAGTCATCTTAGTAGCCCTTCTTTGGACTCTTTCTAGTAGATCCTTGCCTCTCTTATATTGGGGAGCCCAGAACTTGACACTGCAAGTGTGCCCTCAACATATTGGTTTGACACAACACCCCTGACAGATCTATGCTTATCTGTCTATTATCTTTAGAATCATTTTCAAGTACTGTTTGTTCTAGTGCTTTTCCTTCCAGTTTCCTAGTTTTTGTAGTAAGATTTTGAACTTTAATTCAAGGAAAACACTTACATGAAATTGGTTAATGAAAGCAAAGAGAATGCTTATAAAATGCATAGAATTTAAGAGATGCTGATTCCATAATTACATCATTCTATATTTTAATTGTTTTGAGGATTTTTTTTCTAAATGATCCATACTTTTGTTTTATTCAGGGAATGTAACTGTATCTTAGATGTCTGAGGAAAAGCTCTGCTAAAGGTAGGCAATTTTTTGCAGTTTTCCAACCGACCTAATTTCTACCAGTTTCCATTAGAAATTAGATGGATTTCAAAATTATACAACTTTACTTCCTAGCTCTCTTTCCCAACTTTTGGCTACTTGCTAGTCACTTCCATGATAGTTATGACCTATTCTCTTTAACAGATGTTTATTTTCTATCTTCAGAGTTTTAATTACGTATGGAACAACCCCACTTGGAAATAGTTAAATCATTATTATTTTTTTTTTCTGTTCATCATCAAAGATTTAGATAGGTAGTTTTACAGTTGTGAGACATCAGGAGCATGCATTTATATAGGCACAGGTATGTGTATTGCTATTCTACTCATGAAACAATTTCTGTAATTTTTTAAAATCTACTTACATTTTTTTTAAATAGAGTGAACTGCCCAGTTTTCACCACATATAATATTCTAACATCCTTTCTTCTCTTTATTTCAAGACAATGATGTACTGAATTCCTGAAACTTGAATTGCTATCTCATTGTAAAAAAAAACATTCCTGTAGTATGAGTGACAAATGAACTTATATATTAGCTGTTCTTTGACAGATTTCATTGACAGAAACCTTTGGCAAGGTGAATTACAACATTATTTGCTTGTCATTACCTACTTAAACTGCTTTTTATACCATCCTTAGTATAGCATCCCCTAAGTCATTGTTCATTTTCTTCCTCTTCAATACTTCACAGAAATAGTTTCCTGCTTCATCTTTGTAATTAATCATGGTTATGCTGAATTTAAGCAAGATTATTTACAAATATTTCTTGCAGAAAAATGGAGTAGAAGAGAACATTCATAGTTGGAAAACTAGTAAGTTATCTCAAATGAAGAGGTTTTAAGATGAATATAAAATTTGAAAAGTCACAACACCAAATGAGAACATAAAAAATAAGCATGCCTTCTTCCTAGTTATCAGGAAGAGATTCTTCCACTGTGTGAATTAGGTACAGGCCTCTCCATGGAGAAAAATAGCTTTGTGTATACATATTTGTGATTTTGTGTGTGTAAACAATGACAAAAACGCATAAATATGGATTATATATTTTTCCTTGTAGGTCAGAACATCATTGTACAAATAATTCACCATACAAACTCGTTTTTCTCTCAGGTAGCCGAAAGTGTCAATTTTATATCACCAGATACATTTTACAATTCAGTAATCAACTGGAAAACAATGCACTGCTAATTGTAGGTTTCATAATCTTCCACTAATTCTTGCTCCTAAGAACACATCTCATTTTGTTTATGTAGACTGCATAATTTATCATTTATTGATTTCCATTAATATTTTTGTCATTCTTTTGAAATATATGCCTAACTATGACAACTAGTTCTGGTCCTTGCTTTCATGTTTTAGAAAGGCAAACATGCACAATGTAACAAAAACAATTTAAGCCATGCATAAAGAGTTAAGTCTCAGTCATCTTAATAAATCTGTGCACTTTGGGAAAATAAATGAGATCCCAGACAGACATTACAATGAAAATTCAATTCTCTTCACTTTTTATGTGAGATATTTTTGATAACCACAAATTTAAAGAAATGGAATTCCAAGACCAGAAAAAAAAAAGAACAATGTACTGGTAACTAATTCATCTTTGATAAGACTTGAGGCATCTATAAGATACTCCAACACAAAAACATTAACTCCTCTCTGTTTCATTATCATATATCATCATACTGCAAAATACTCATTTGCATATTACATGGATCTAGATCAAAATCTTCAGCAAGGAGAACGGATTCTAAAAAAAATGTTTTACCATGATAATTACTTTCTTGTACATTGTAATTTATTTAGAAGACATCTTAGAAATTATCAATATAATAACTTATCAATATATATTTCTATTTCCCCTCCATCACCAAGCTGAGAAAGTTAGCTGTAAAGTTTGGACCTCTTAACTTTAGAAATATTAACACAATATGATCTTTCATTCTAATATATGTGACTTCATCATAACTTTTTATGTAACCGTGCTCACAGTCTTGTGATCCCAAACCACAGCATTTTAGCTTACTACCGTACTTAGCTTATATGTAAAATACACCCACAATGCAGCAACACAGAAGAATATTATTATATAAAGTCTGTCCCTGAAGCCACTCTCCCTGCCATTGGGAGGCTGAGGGAATAAGAACACAATAAAGACAAAGGAATATCCAGGCAGAAATGGAAAAGTGGAAAGAAAATGGACAGTATTTCCTTACAAAGAAAGAAATTTTAGATGATTATTTTTTGCACAGAACTAGGACACTATAATGTCAAAAAATAAAATAAAATGAATCAATCAAGCCAGAGTTTCTTAGAAAGGAGCTTGGTAATTTGTCCCTATAGATAATGAAGAGCAAATTATGCATGAACATTCCGCTCACCCCTCATTCTTGTGATTCTGACCATACATAAAACGAACTCTTAGTAGAAGAAAGTTTTTCCACCATTGATTAGCATTTAAATAAAAATATGGAGAATGAAGTTTTGATAGAAGAGATGTGAACAAATAAATAACTGGTTACATGTTAGAATGAAAGTATTTTATTATAAAAAAAACCCAGTAAACAATAGCTTTGAAAAAAGAGACCAAACATGGATTTTTACATTACTGGATTTTCTGGAAAAATTTACTTGAAATCACATGCTGACCTTTTCAGTGAAAAATGTTTCCTCACTGACATTTTTTTTTTAATTATCACATAGTTTCCTTTTGATATAACCCTATATGTAAACAATCACATAGTTTTTTCTTTGTAAAGGTTGAAAAACAATAACATGATAGTGCAGTGAAAGAATGAAGGAGGAACACATCTCAGAAAAACTCATCTCCTTGCAGACTAAAAATGTGACAAGTGACCCTGCAAATATCAGAAACCATTCACTCAGTCAGCTAAGAGAAAAATTTTAAAATGTTTGACCAAGAACACACTGATTACAGTGGAGCAACAAGAACAAATATATACAAGTTGCAGGGAGCTATGAAAACACATGCTTTCCGTAAAGAAAAAGGATCAGCACATTAAAAAAAAATACATATAGGCCATATTTTGCCTCTAACTAAACATTCTGTATTTTCATTCTTTAGGATTTATTAGCTCTAAGTTCAGAAAAAGCAAGCCAAACTACATAAAGGATTTTAGTAAAGTCAGTGGAATGTCATTTGGGTTTACAGCTCTGAGTAGGAGGCCAGCTCAATTTAGTAGTTAGAATTTAAATTAAATTCCCATGTTTCCTATGTACCCCATGGGTGGTGGAAGAATTTGAATAAAATTTTCAGATGCATCTGAGGGATTCTGTTTTCAAAAACACTTGGCTTCTGTATCCCTCTGAAATACAGTGGGGCTGTTTTTCCTTTGTGATTTGTCTGTACATCAAAAGGGACACCAATTGCTACTATTTTACTTTAGCTACTGAAAGAAGTCACCATTAGTAAAATGGTAAGCCTGCTCTTCATACCATTAAACCAAAACAAACTTTCAAAGGACCTATTGACAGGAGGAGCTAAAATGTCTTGCCACTGTCTTTGCTAAATATTTATTTTTATTATCTCATTCCACTCCCATTCCCACTTTTGATGTGCGTATGTACTATTAGGCACTGAAAACCTGGACAGTGTGAAACTCTTCATGATTAATAAATTAGGCATCTAACTTCCTTAATACAACACCATTAGGTGACTACTTGCATCCCTAGATACTGTAATATTTTTGAATATCTGAATATCTTTGCTTCTGAAAACATTGCCATCTTTGTCTTGTTCTGTTCCATATCAGAGAAACAAAATCACAATTTCTTTTTGCTTCTTAAATATTGCTCAGACGATCAATATCTTAATGATTTATAAATTCTTAATTACTACAGTTGTGTGAGCTACAGAAACAGATGAGAGGAATGACAACAGTTATTTATGCTTTGGTCCCAAGTTTGCACTGTATTTGATCAATGATATCCAATGTCCAAATTTTGAGGCTGCTTGATCCTTTTATGATGTGACTACACCAATATCAGAGTTTGAGGAACTTGTTCCTGTAACTTGTTTTACCAAAAGAGACAAATTAGAATGGCATAAATCTGCTAATAGGCAAAAAACATGTGAGATAGATAAAAAAAAAAAAAAAACTTTTTCTTGGGAAAAAAAGACTTATCCTTGAATGTGCTCTCTGCATCATATACGACAATACATCCTGGGCTCAAGTCAGGCTCTTGCTGCAGGTTCCAGAGGACTACTACTTACCCATCTACGATCCAGAAGCTGTTCTAATTTGCACATATTCAGTGGCTCATAAGAAAGATTCAGTTTTCCTCTACAAATCTTCTGGCTGCCTCAGTGTGCAGAAGCCAGGGTTGCCCACTTTTAAGATTTTTTTAATAGCAATAGAAACAAATTAAGCAGCTGAAGCATTTCTCAAAACATGAAAGCGGTAGCAGTATTCCCTGTTGTGGAAATGCTATAGATAACAAACTACAAATAATTCATATTTAATGCTTAGAAATACTTTGCCTTAAGTTGAGAGAGATGGTTTTATAATTACCACAACATTGTTATGTATTTAGAATCACTATGTAAGTCTCTCCTTTTAGGAAGGGGTGAGGAAAAATGTGGTTCTGTGGATCTGTAATTCTTGAGCCATTTTTATTGTATATGATACAATTTGAAAATAAGCTAGTAAACTAAAGTAATATTTGACATTTTTTTCTTGAGAACATCTACATAAATGAAAAACTTCAAGTATTCAGAAGATTTCAGAATATTCTAATAACATGGTTTATTGACACGATTGTGCAGAATTGCAACGCAGACAATAGCTTCAGGTTTGTCTTCTATTTTAGTTATTATCTCAGATCGTATTATGACAGGTCAAAGATTCAGCAAAATCTCAAACAACAGCTTTCCTATATCATTTCAAGTGTATTTTAAAATGTAAATTAGACAAAATAGTTTTAAGGACTCCAGTGGTTAGAAAAACAGTTCTACAAGATAAAATGAAAGACAACACGACTTTCCAACACAAACGGATAAAAAATACTTACGTTGTTAAAGTGATTAAGTTTATTTCATAATGTTATACCAAAAGGATTTTTTTAGGCTTATTCCTAAAGCATTTTAGGAAATACTTCATAGTACCTGGTTATACAGACCTATTTGGAAAACAAGAAGGTTTGATTTCTTAGGTTTTGTTTATCTAATGGAAAGAAAATTTGGGGCAAACTGTTGAGATCTCAGAAAGCTTACATAGTAAGTACCAAAGACATCAAGAACAACATCAAATAACCAAATTTACCACTTCTGTTTGCATTTATCTGCATCTATTTTCTCTGAATATCTGGACTAAAAATGCATAACTTCAACTTTTTGACATAACATTTTATATATGGGAGCTATATGAAGGGTAATGTGATTTGTGCCTTGCAGAGAACATTTTTTAGAAGATTCTATAATGGCAATTTATAAATGATTTACAAATGTGAGGTTTTAAATCTTGGAATTATAGTTCACAAGAAGACATAAATGAGAAGTCTTCTGAAAGAGAAAGATACTATCTCTTTTTTCTGTAATATAAGTACCTTCACATTAAAAAAAAATTATTTGGATTAAAAAATATAAATAACACCAGGCAAGCAACACAACCATAATAACAGGGGGATTCAATTATAGTTCTGTAACATTATAACAATCAAAGTAGGAGTAACCTAAGACTGCACTAAGTTAAACATTGCCCTAAGTTAGGGTTTTCCTGGCAATGATATTTGATTTTATGAATGTGGGAATCTAATTTGTGCCTCCTGATTCATCAGAAGCTAAAACTCTTTTGTACTTTCACTTCCCTTGACATAGAACTCCACAGTTTTTCTGCTCTTGAAATAGGGCCCACATTAGGTGATGCTAAACAGGCGTAAAAATATGATTCCTCATTATTGTAGCTGTGCAATGAGGAAATGAGAGCTTCAGTATATAACTGCTAATGAGCTAGACAAACAACTAATGAGCAAGATGTTTTTACTCCAAAGGACTAATGAGGATACCTATAGGTTTGATACTGACATGCAGACTGGAAAACGTCCCAAAATGTATTTTAAGGGACACACAGTATGAACAGAATAATTATTATTAATTTCTTGGCAGTCACTATACAAAATGTTATGTAGTAGGAAAAGGCATAATAAAGCGCATAAGAAAATACTGTAGTACATAGAGAGAAGAGCTGTAGATTGAATTTTGGAAATGTTGCTAAACAGCTAATTTTACTGAAGTGTTTCCTGATGAACGTTAGACAAGGGGTATGTTTCCTACTGGTTTGACACACTAATATGACAAAAGAAATCAACAAAACTTTAAGATTAAATTTAACATTAACTCAACCTTTCTGATGGCCTTGAAAGTAAGGGTATTTCCCTAGTTATCTCGCCACCAGAAGACCAGCAAAACTCGAAACGCAGATGGGCAAGAGTGTGCAACAGTATGGTTTTGACTATTTCTTCCACAGTCCTTCAGCATCAGAACAAAGCAACTTCTAGGAAAAATGACCTAAAAACAATATTATTTATATTTTTCTGAAATCTATACTGACAATACCCTAAGCAGGCTGCAAAAGGCCTCCTGTCCTAAGAGGCTGATGAAATTACTTAACCTCTACAGGAAGGTTTGGTTAAGGTATTTTTATATTATTTTTATATTTTTACATTTAAGGCTGATGTACTTTATCCTATATCCATGAGGAAGTTACAATACAAAGAATTGGTGACTCTTCGAGGCCACATCACAGATCTTTTAAGACGTCCTCACACTAATTTTTGTTTATAGCAAAAGAGGTCATATTGCTGTAATTCCTATGATAACTTCTCTTTAAAATCATATGTAGAACTTGGAATGGACAAAACAACCAAAGCTTGTGGGCATCTGATTGTTCTCCACAAGACTTACTTCATGTGATTGTACTCTTTTAAAGAGAACCTTCTATGGCATAGCTGATATCTTCTAAGCTCCCTGCTGAGGAAGACATTACTAATGCTCTTCCTGCTGTTTTAGCAATATGGATTGAAATATATTGATAATCTATCCATCTATATTTTTAATGCTTTTTGTTTCAGGGCTTCTTTTCTAAGTTAAACAACTTGTTTGGTATACTGATATTTTTGCTCACTCCAGCTCTCACTCTCTTCAAAGAGTCATAAATATTTATGCTCTGTAACTCCTGGGGATGATATACATAAGTTCTCTAGCTTCTAAAGATGGATTTCAATGAAAGTTATATGCTAGTAATTCTTCCTATTGACTCCATTGGGAACTGGACTGTTATTAAGGCTAGAAAACATGCATCAACAAATGGGTAAATCATCTCTATGCTTTTTAATTTTGTATACAGTGTGTGCAGGAGGTAATTCAGACACAGATAAAAATAGAAGAAGAAAAGCTTCTGTTCTAGATATTCTGCAGGAAATTTCACCACCATTAAGAAATACTTATATTTAAATTCTCTCTTCTAAAGATAAAAAAAATCAACTGTTTTGGTTTGGTTTCTTTAAAAATGCAAACAAAAAATGATATAAATAGCTAGAAAAAAATTATTGAGAAAATTATAGCTGTATCTTAGAGTCAGCAATAGCTGACTTCCTACAGAGTCAGTAGGAACAGAACTTCTACTCTTTTTTCTAACCAGAACATAGAAAAAGAAGTTTTTATGTTTTTCTCTTTTTTTTTTCTGAAAGGTCCTGAGTCAAATAAATTCTGAAGAACTTTTTTTTTTTTTAACATATACAGTTACATATTTCTAAGACTATCAAATCCCTGTATTTTAAAACTTCTTTACCTCAGAAGGAATCTGTGCAAAAAAAAGTCTTTGAAATTGATTTGTATAAAATAATAAGGGCCAGGAAATTTCACCATTTCTGCAGAAAAAAAAGTGAATAGCTGTCTGCAATACTGATAATCTCCCACACAATTGAATGTACCCGTAGGTTAGCATAAAAATAATGAAAGACAGTTGATATTATTGTATGATGTTTCCTTGGAAGGATAACTTTGTTTTTCAATAGCACTTTAGCTCACAGCTGTAGATACTTACCTGACATTTTATTATTTTGTTAGTTTCACATACATTATTAAAAGAAATACAGCTGAATTATTTCTGAAATCATTTCAGTCTTCATTTTCTTTGTCTAGGCTTTGAGGTTGAATTGTGAAATGGATTTTAAAAATAACCAGAGTTAAAAAAAAAAGTTTTATTTTATTTTAAAAAAATTATTAAAAAGTTCATTTAAATTGGGCTTGAGCTGGCTTCAACGCACCTTTTCTTGCTGGAGACTGAGGATAGTGAGACAGCGTGATAGCAGTTAGCGTATTATAGAGATTAATAATGGCAATCACATTTGCCTTGTGATTCAACTCTATGTTGCAATTGCTATATTCTACCAAGTGTATCTAACACTTGTATTTCAGAGTATTCCTTTCTTACTCTGTTAAATCAAAATCCTGTGTAACATAAAGTATCCTCAGACAAGTAAAACGGGTGTTATATAATACATCCTTCATGTGTGGAATACTCAGAGTATACATTCTGGGCAATCTGGTGTTTGATATTAACAGTGATAGCATTCAATTCGAATTAGAATTAATTACAAACATAATATAATAGAGTCCTTTCAATATAAAAGCACTACCAGTCCCTCCAAATAACACCAGTACTTAACTGACAGGTTTTCCTGTCAATTTCCTTTTTTCCCTTCTTAGGGACAAGAATGCTGATTCTGTAAAAAAAGTCTCATTTGAGAACAAGAAATATTTTTCTTTCCTATCGTTACTCTGATGGAGAGAGCTCATCATTTACACATTCAGATGGATTTAAACAGAAGTTTCTCCTACAATATTTACTCAATATTTTGATATCAGTGCTGATTATGAACTTGCAATCTCCCATTTGGGAGTGTGATTCTAGATACTATCTAAAAAATTATTTTAGAAAACTTATACAAAATTCCATATAAACATAATAGAAATGAGTTTAGTCCAGAAGAAAGTTTCATAGGAAGATAAAGCCTGTCAGAAGACGGAGTGTTTTCAGAAAAATAAATCATGTATGTCACAGTGCTAATAACTCAAAATGTGATATTTACCTCAATGTCTGGAAAAGACAGAAAAAGAGCAAATTATTCTCCTACATATTCCAGCTTTTATGAATAATAAAAAAATGGGTGGGGTGGCTGACACTTTCGAAAGGTGTCCTACCATTCAGTGAGATCTATACAGGTTGGAGAGTTGGGCAGAGAGGAACCTCATGAAGTTCAACAAAGGCAAGTGCAGGATCCTGCACCTGGGGAGGAATAATCTGTACTTGTCCACCCAGGCACCAGTACAGATTATGGAGTGACCTGCTGGAAAGCAGCTCCGCAGAGAGGGATTTGGGAGTCTTGGTTGACAACAAGTTAACCATGAGGTAGCAGTGTGCTCTTGCAGCTAAGAAGGCCAATGGGATCCTGGCCTGCATCAGGAGGAGCGTTGCCAGCAGGTTGAGGGAGGGGATCCTCCTCCTCTACTCAGCTCTGGTGAGGCTGCACCTGGAGTACTGGGTGCAGTTCTAGGCTCCCCAGTACAAGCAGAACCTTGAGCTTCTAGAGAGGATTCAGCATAGAGCCACGAAGATGATTAAGAGGCTGGAGCATTTGTCGTATGAGGGAAGACTAAGTGAGCTGGGCCTGTTTAGTCTGAAGTAAAGAAGGCTGAGAGGAGATTTGATTATCATGTTCAAGTACCTTAAAGGTGATTGCAGGGAGGCCAGGCTCTTCTCCGTGGTGGCTAGTGACTGGACCTTCTAAAGAAGGTCCAGTGTAGAGCAACGAAGATGATTAAGGGACTCCAACATCTATCGTATGAGGAAAGACTAAGCGAACTCGGCCTGTTTAACCTGGAGAAGGTTGAGAGGGGATCTTATCAACATGTACAAATACTTGAGGGGATGTTGTAAAGAGGGTGGGACCGAACTCCTCTTGGAGTCCCCCAGCAACGGGACAAGGCGTAATGGGTACAGATTTAAACGCAGGCCGTTCCATCTCCATATTAGGAAGGACTTCTTTACTGGGAGGGTGACAGAGCCCTGGCACAGGTTGTCCAGAGACGTTGTGGAGTTTCCTTCTCTGGAGATCTTCCAAACCTACATGAGTGCCACCCTGTGGCATGTGCTGTGGGTGTCCCTGCTTGGACAAGGGGGTTGAACTAAGTGATCTCTAGAGGCCCATTCCAACCTCAACCATTCTGTGATTCTGTGAGAAGTACCTGCTTAGACACCGGCAATAATTCATAAAAAAAGTTTTGTTCAGGGCTCCCTTCTTGCAGTAAAACAAAAAAAAGACATAATAGCTATGACAGAAGTGTGTTAATTTGTACTCAGCTGCTTTTTTTAGCGAGTGAATGTTCAAGCTGACTCTAAGGACATTGCTGTGTAGCAAAGGTATTTAGCAACAGACAGGAAACCTTCAGGAGGCAGGGCCTGAGGGAAGGATATTTAGCAGATGAGTTTAGCAGGAGGGCTAAGCTTACAGAAGGAATTTCTTGGATTTTTGAGCTCACATATCAGCCATCTAAAAATGAAACAGATTTGGAATGAGGCCTCTTCCAGAGCATGTTATTTCCTTGGGAATTAGTATGCAAAGCCCTCAAATGCAGATATCTGGAAAGTTCCTTAGAGAGAAAAGTGGAGTGGAGTCAGTAGACCATGTAATATGTCCTGCTGTGTACCAAGGAGAAAGAAAAAGCATAACAAGGTAAATGGGTGTATTTATGTCATACTTTTATTGGTAGGCTGAAATATTCTGTTTTAGCAACAGTGGTGGGACTAAAATCCAGTAATACCTGGTCAGATATTCCCTTCAGGGTATTCTTAATGGTAAAAAACAATTAATATAGAGACTAAATTCTACTTGGAAGCTTAAATTTCAATTCCAAAAGACTTCAGCAAATACTTTCTAGGCACTGAAGTTAGACTGTTAAGATTTAGGAATTCTTGACAATGGCACAAGAGATAATCTGTGTCATCTCAGATATACTCCTGTTTCCTTCAGTGAACCAGCCTGTAAAAACAAAAAGTTTTATCATAACTTGACTTTTATAAATGAAAACCTATGTAAGTCTATAAATAATTGAAGAGGTAATGCTGTTTGTCAAAACCAGTAGTATCGATGCTTCTGCAATTAGGTGTAATGCAATATCATGTCTGGAAGTGGGAGGGGAAGAAATGTAATATATATATATATGTATATATATATATATAAAATATGAAGTCGTGGTATTGCGGAGCTTAGAGAACAACTGAACAGGAATATTTTCCCTCTCCACAAAAGGAACCTGATCTTCATCATTTGTATCTGAAGTCAGTCAGTTTTAAAGGTCAGAATTAGGTGTTTTGGGGAAGAGGCACTGATTAGCTTGCACTTACTCAGCATGTGGTTCTAGCCTAGGCTCAAAATCTATGATTGTCTTTGGAAAATATATGAATGTATAATAAATATGCTACAATAAGGAAATCTAACTGTTTTAATTTTCCATATTGTTGAAAACAAAAGTATTCCTGAAAAATGAAAGGGTTGTACTAAATAAAGACAAATTAATGACCTTTCAAATTCAGAAATAATATTAGTACTTGAAATAAAAATCTTACCTTTCCAAATTTGGGATTGCAGATTGTGACGTTCAAAAGAAGTCTAAATTTAAATTAAAAAATGGAGATCTGGAGGGCTCCTTTAATTTTTTTTTCCATCTTTCATTAGAAAATCTACTCTTAGTTAAATTACATGGTTATTAGGACGACCAGTAAGGTAAACTCTCTTCCTCCTGTAATATAGTTGTGAAAATAGTATGATCTCTATACAATAAAGTCAATTCTGCAAACTGAGTTTTTGCAGTAGAAATTCTGAAGTATTTCAAACTTGGTCTAATTTAACTGAAGATTAGAAGCTATAAGCTAACTCCTTTGTAAGATCCTTTAGAACAAATATTAATTTCTTGCTCTGTTGTGCTAATTTGGTAATTTTTATGTGGTCCAAAAATTTTTCTTCTGCAAGCAGCCACAAACATAAATCTAAACAAAGCATTGTCTTTCAAAGAAGCAGGCAGGCTCAACATCTCCTTGGAGAATTAGGCTCTGAAGTGAAGATGGCAGTAGTGAGGTAAAGAATGTAAAAAAGTGAGATGAAGAAAAAGAATGCAAAGAGGATGAGTGAGGAATATAAACTGCTCCATAAATAAAGTCATGTAAAAAAAAAGAATAAACATGTAAAACTGCATAACCTAGCAGAAGAAAAAAAATATATAAATATTAATGCAAGATGCGAACAGAGAAGGTGGGTATGATAAAATTTCCAGGAAGAAATAAAATTCAGGTGGAATCCTAGCAATACAGAAGGTAAGGGTATTGTTAATTTTTTTTAAATCATGTTCTAAAAGCTTAAGCTAAATGTTGAAGGTGGAAAAATTCCTTCTTTGACTATAACTAATGAACTTTGGGAGTGTTTCCCTCAGAGTATAAATCTTGTATACTGTGAACCATTATGTGTATAATGTGTGCCATTCAATTAATTATGAAAGAATCATTAGGCAGCTCCTAGACTATTCATATCCATTATGTTATACATTTGCATAGATACAGATATGTTCTCCATCCTGGATAAATAGCTTTTATTTAAACTTCTCTCCATTCCCCCCCATAATGCGTGCTATGATAATCCACTACTGTACAGGAAAGACTTAGAAAGAACAAGTGGGTGGAGGCTTAAACGAGACTCCATCCAAGTACATAACACAACATATTTTAAACATAATTAACTATTCAGAAAGACAAGTTCTGGACTCTTGTTTTTCTTTTAAAATAATTTTTGAAGCTATTAAAAACCATAATTCCAAACATCTCTATTTTTTTCCTTTCTAGCAATTACCTTGTGACATGTGTCTCATGCGACGACCTCACATACATAAAAAATTCAATTGATAAGATGAATACAGCACAACCTACTTAAAGTGATGACTTACTCAGTGGTAGTTCAGGTCAGTGTGCTATAAGAATTTTTAAGAATGAGCTTAGATGAACTTTTAGAACATAATTAAGTGGCCTTAGATGATAAGGAAAAAAATTTACACCTGATATGGCTTATAAATCAATCATCTTAAGTAAAACAGGACTATTCTAGAGTAAAATTTCCAGTTGACAAATGTATATTATTGAAACGATATAAGTAGAAAGAAGACCAAACTCCCATATATTTTTTAATTTATGTGCATTTTTTACTCTGTTTAGTGAAGATTGAAAGTCGTCTTTTTTTTTTTTTTTTTTAAAGTAATGTCAGACTCATACTCAGAATTGGATGCATTATTCACCTGTTAAATTATTTCCAGAGAAACAAATGCTTTTACTGCATTTAAAGAGTAAGGAGCAAACAAGGTTATGAAGTCACCTTGAAAAGGTTCATCACGTATAGTACATTTTGGGGTTAAGGTGAATCCACTGGAAACAGAGTATTAAAACTGTGATGGACAATATTTATTTATTTGTATCATCTTGATTTCTTGACTATAATAGATCCTTGACTGGACTTCCCCATGAAATGGGAGAGATTACTCTTTTCCAGGGTGTGTCTGAGCAGACTCAGGGAAGTTCAGAGATGTCTCGGGAGGTGACAAACAGAAGAAAGGAGCAAGAAAATCCCAGACGAAACAATGGGGAATGAGTAGAAACTTTCTGTAGAGTGCAGTAGAGTACAGAAGTGACTATAGCCAGGAGTTTGCTGCAACTCAAAAAAACGAAAGGCTGAGTGCAAGACACCCTGCAAGAGTTGTTCATAATCTCTGTTTGACTGGAATTTCATCTGACTTAATCACTTTGATTTTTTTCCCATTAAAAATAGTTTAGGTTCTAAGAAAATCTGACTTTTTTTTACTTGAAAAGCATTTTGGCCTTTATTGTGGAGGTTATAATAGGGAAAGGACAGGGAGAACAAATGTAACTTAAGACTAAGAGGAATAATTTTAGAAGATGAAATAGCATCAGCAGAGGTAATAGTCTGTTACCTAGAGGGATGCAAATGTGAACTGTATATAATTTGATTATTTGATCTCTTTAACAGTTGTTTTTTTGTTTGTGGGAACTTCCTAGGAAACCAAAATCTTTAAGGAATTTAGGCAAAGATATTAAGTCTCTAGATAAAATATTTACAAGTTGTTGGTGACAATTTCTGAGCTTATGCATAACAGACACAAAATGTCAGAATTTTTCTTTACGACTGCTTAGGCTGTGTTCAGTTCAAGTTAAGGCAGTGTGAGTGTAGCTGATCAAGTAGTTTTAAATTATGACTTTTCTTTTTTAACTAGACAATGAATTTTAATGAGAGTTTTGGTAAGTGTTGGTAAAAATATAAACAATGTACAACAGACCTCTTGGGCAGCAGGAGGGGAGAATACTTCAAGATGTCAGTAGAAGACAGCAGAAGTAAAAGTGCTACCACATAGCAATATCAGAACAATATCCTCAGGCCAAATTAAATGAGTAAGCACAAACATGGTAATAAAAAACAGATACCTAGAAAGGCATAGAAAAAGGAAATGTCAATATTAAAATATTTCATAAGGTTAGATAGAGAATTCAGGATATAGTGTCTATCCAAGCACTATATCCACTATATCCTGATTTCTCTATCTTTTGTATTTGGGATTCATCAGAAGATCCAGCCTATGTTTTACCTATCAATATAAGTTGATGTGAATGTCCGTTGGTAGAATTTGAGCTATTTTATTTTACTGGGTATGCTTTGTGCTGTAATTTTTTTTAAATTGGTTTGTTCTATCTGGAATATAGAATAGAGTATATGTCCATTTTCTCCAAGATGCTTTTCTTTTCAGTGGATTACTTTCGTATTACTTTAGTCTCTGTATCTAAACATACTAACAATTTTATTAAACTCTCTATTGCACTGCATGTAAAAAAAAATTATTCTCCATTTGGGATTGTTTAGTGCTATAAGAGTGGATACAAGGCAACAGACAACCTTTCCATTCTTCTGGGAATGATAAATGCGAATAGGAGAACAGGTCCACTTGGTGCTCAGAAACCCAATACCCAGCATGTTAAAACAAAGGATCTTGATTATTCATAGAGTCTGACTAGAAACAGGGCTAAACAACTGGTAGTGCAAAGATGTAATGAGTGTCATGCTGATATGTGTCTTTTTTTAAGAGAATATTTACTAAAAAATAGGCATATACATGAAGCTCTACCACTACCACTAAGAATGCCTTTCAGAGCAATCGTGCTTTGAATGTCTGTCATTCACCTGAAGTAAAAAAATTCATTTCTGAGTTCAGTCATGCTACCTGAGCCCAAACTTAAATGGTTAGGTTGTTTGTTTCCTATCAAAATAGTCTGTTCCCTGGTCCAAAGCTGAGAAGAATAGTAGCCTTTTCATAGAAAACTGCATATATTAACTTTTTGCTTTGACAGCTTCTCTGAAGAATGTACTTTCCTTCATGCTGAAGTAATTACATTTTTCCCATTAATCAGCTAGTCTTGTGCTATTCCCAGGGTGAAATGTGTCAAAAAGAAAGTTTTGAACTTACTTGTTTTCATTGTGAACCCTTACAAATTTACAAAAACAAAACATTTAGCAAATTTGTTTTCTTGTTCATTTTTTACATACATCAGAGAACAGTTAACAAGCTTAAAAGATCTATTACTTCATTTTTTTAAAGTATTAACAAGCCTTTTCTTTAATTAGCTGTTCAAGACTGAAACTTTCTGTTATCAATGATGAAGAGAAAAAGTTATGCAGAATGAGTAACACGGCTGTTAGGATCCATGAGCATTCTCCTAATGGAACTACTTCTTACTTAAACATTTAGTTAGTTTTATTTCTCCTTTCAGCTCAGAAATTGAGCTTCTAAATAGTGACTCCATAAAGCATGTGTACCCCTTTGTATTTGGAGCACGTCTTATATCATTGCTTTTATATTATATACCAATCCAAAACATTTCTTCTACTGAGGTGGTTATAGGAAGGCCTCCTTTCTGATTGCTATGCCTCTCAGTGACTGAAGCTCACTATGGAAGGATAACCTGAATGATTTCTGCCACACCTTTGTGCTCATTTTGTACGGAGAAAGCAGATTGCCCAGCAGAGAGTAATGGTTCTCTCTTGTTAAAATTTATTTGATAGGAGAAAGGGAAAAATATTTTCATGTGAATCTGATCTAAAAAGTTAAGAGAGAGAGTAGTGAGGAAAGGTATCACTTGGGCCCCTTTGGGACTGTTTTTTTTTCTGATAAAATTTAAATATCTTTGTTTAGTAACTTTTAAATATATTAGTGTGACTCATTTAGAATTATAAAAACACGAGTGCTGCGGTTTGATTTTAAAGTCTATAAATATTTCTTTTATCAGTGCTTATTCTTTTTCTGACTTACCTATTAAAAAAAAAAGAGAAAGATGAGAAAGAAAGCACCAATTTAGCAACCCAATTAAATTATACCCTGATATAGGGTAGAATATAGGGTAGATATAGGTAGAAGCTAAATAATCAGTTGTAGGTAACTAGTTGTAATGCTCTTTTGAGATCACCAGTTGCAGTTTGATAAAGCTGTTTTAAAATTCACATTTCTTTGGTGTGTGTGAAAGAAGATCTTTCATCTTGAAAGTGTCAGTATTTGCTCTCAGTACACAGTGCACAGTATTATAAGTTGAAAAGTAATGCATTCCCTATGTGTAG
Organism: Crypturellus undulatus; assembly: GCA_013389825.1. Taxonomy (NCBI): domain Eukaryota; kingdom Metazoa; phylum Chordata; class Aves; order Tinamiformes; family Tinamidae; genus Crypturellus; species Crypturellus undulatus. The sequence goes on from VWPW01000033.1 coordinate 146,160, forward strand.
CAATATGCTTTCTTTTATCTCTTTGAAAATAATTGGATGTTACCTTGACATAGATAGTAGGTATTTGTGTCCAGGAAATGGTTTAGTGCTGGAGACGCATCAGAGGCTGCATGGAAGGGAACAGGCAGATGTGTAAATGTAATGTTTTTTTCTACCCAAACATTTAAAAATAAAGAATGATCAATACCAAAAGAAAGACAAAGCACCTGAGATATTACTAAGAGCCACATGTTATAAAATGCAGTTTCTTAATGATTCTACACTTTCTAGTATATGGAAATCCATTTTAAGAATAGTTTTGAAGTTTTTTCTTTTTTTTCCCCCCAAAAAGAAAGTCTGATTATTTCCTTCAATCTGTCATTTTTTCCCCCCATAGCAGATACTAATATAAAATATTCAAACGACAACTTAATGTCCTGACAAAAAGCTGATAGAAACTAGAAATTAAAAATCCTGCATAAGAGAAAAGCACTTAAAACTAAGAGAAAAATCACAAGTGATTTTTGTCATACTAAATTCTGAGTTAGCAGACAGCAAATCTACATGACAGTGAATCTACTCTGACTGCCTTTCAGTAGAGCATTAGGGCACAAACAGCTTTTATCAGACTTAGCAAGCAGGGGTTAACTTTCTGTATTATATCTAGGTTGGAAACTGCCCAATAAATGATCCATAATTTGATTATGTAATCTATTTTATCTGAAATAAATACCTATAGATTATGTATCTCTATATGCAGAAAGAGCACAGCATTGCATAGACAGTTTCTTGATGAGGGTTACATAACAGGTATCTTGTTAGGGAAATCTCAGTTAATATTTTGTTTCTGAGAAGAGCATTGGTGCAGAGATTGTAGTTTTATGAGCCTCCTGGGGAGAAAAAAAATTGACAAAACACTGAGAGTGCTCTAAGCAACCTGTTTCATTCATACATGTGTATCAGTCTTGGATCAGAGTTGATCAGACAGCAGATATCTTATAGATATATCAATTCAAAGTTAATTTAGAATTCCCAGAAATATTCCTCCCAGAACTCAGTGAGTAACATAAAGTCCCTTACTCTTCATATAACTAACTCACTGACTTCAAACTTAATTTCAAGTCTAATAGAAGAGAAATACAGGCATGCTGGGAATTGCTTTTGTTCATGCACATCCTGCCTATTAATTGTCTGGAAAGTCTGAAGATACATTTGTGATGGTACTTTTATTTTTAGTAAACATATGAAGTGATGCAGAGGTGCTAACAAAATACCAAAATCTTTCCTGGATTGCTTTCCTGAACTTTTCTGTTTGTTTCTTTCCTCATCTGTGTTAACTTATATGACATATTCCTTTTTACTTCATGGTGCATCCAAAGCTGTTTTGCGATTAGTGCCTGAATCTTGGGAAAATCATGGAAAATAAGGTTGCTACAGATCCCAAAATATCTCGTTCCAGCTTTGTGAGAATTTCCCAATTTAATCTGTTTTTTTTTCCTTTCTCTCTTAAGAAAAAATATGTGTACTCTAAGCATATGTAAAGTAAGCTGTCTAGAAATCTGCTAGGTTATAGGATATAAAATATAACTAACAACTGCAGACAGATATTGATTTTGGAAAAAGTAGAATGTGCTGAGGTATTCTTTGAGCTAGAATTACTCTGTCACTAATACTTTCAACAGGTCTAGAGTATTTCAGAAAGACATCCTAACTTTTGGGGGAAACTTAAAGAAAGGCTGTTTGTAGTTGATTGAACAACTTATTGACAACTGCTACCAGCCAAACATAAATCAATCTTGGAATTTTTTTTTTCAGATTTCTGAGGGACCAAGCAAACTTTAAAATAGTTTCAGCTGAAAAAGTAATACTGCTGAACAACTTTTATCCCCTGCAGTTACACATTGTGAATAGATTAATTTAAGAAAGCTCTGTGACAATAAGTCAATTTTTTGAAATAGAAAATACCCATATTGAATAAAAATATTAATTTCTATCACATAATGACAACTAAATTAATCAGTAATAGATTCAATCTACAATGTAAAAAAAAAGATCATTTTAAGTAAGCAAAAATATTTCCAGATTTGTTTGCTGTCAAGAAAATTCAGTGAAAATACAGGAAGCTCAAATAAAACATAGCATAGAAATACATCTAGGAATACTTTTATATTTTTGGCAATGACAGGTTATTGCTCAGTTAATTGTCATTCTATCAAGTGTTTTTTTTCTTTAAGTGATACCTCATGCATTAATTCATATTTTGAGCATATGTATTAACTATCACTTGGATCTGGAAGGCTCTGCTTGCAGTGCCCATAGAAGATGCACTTCATGACATTTCAGTTTCTCATCACTTTGCTGAAAGTTACATTACTTTAAAGTTCCCTACCTGTGCAATTAGTTCATCTTCCAAATATCTTTTGACTTCTTGACCTTGTCACCTTCTGATTTTGTTCTCTGACTCATATGCAAAGTCTCTTTGTTACTTGTGCAGGTATCAATGCTGTAATTTTTTTATTTTTATTCTTTGCAGATTTAGAATCCTAATACAGGAAATCAGTATTAAATATTGTAATGTTTTATGAATATTTATTTATTACGACCTGTGCAAAATTGAAAATTCATTTCATTCATTTATTCATTTATAATGGAATACTGCTTGACTTTTATTTCTTGTTATCCATTGAATCAAAAATCAACTGTTTTGCTTACTGCATTTATGCTTGGTATGGATAAGATGATAGAATCTTTTTTGAATCTAAATTGTCACTACTACCAAACAAGTATTTTTAAGAACTCTCTGATTCATGCTTCTCCTCTGAGACAAAGTGTTTTTAAAAATATTATCATTGGTAGAGCTTTTCAGGTTCTTCGGGATGCAAGCACATTTGAACCAGCAATATGATGTATATTTAATGATATTAAATGAACTTCTCACAATAAAATCCATTTTGTTTCGTTTATTTTGGAGAAGGCTCAAGTCATTAAAAAGTGACATGGATTCTGGTTTTCATATGCAAACACTTTTTCTGTGGTAAAATAAGAGTACCTCAAAGGTATTTCCCTTTTCTAGTAAAAATGTTGTCTGACAGAACCATTCGAATTGCCTTTCTGGCAAATATCCCTTGTCTCATCTTTATTAGCAATTAGTTAGTAGCATTAGCAGCTATTGCTACTAACATCAGCATTCACAGAGGAGGAAGAGGAGTTTGTGTGAGAGGAGAGCAGGGTTCCAAGGCCAAGAAAATGCCATTAGCAAGTATGCTAAGGTTCAGTAAAATTCTCCCAGAAGCAGATTCTAGTGGTATTTCTGCAGCACTTGTTAATCTGTGAGGAACCAAAGTTTGACAGGCCTTTGAAACTTGAATTCTTATTCAGAATAATATGTCTTGATAAAGATATATCTGCTAATAGCAGTATCAGATAAATTTAGATATAGCCCCTGACAATAGGAGGAATCTGTATTCATCATGAAAACTTGAGATCCCAACCAGTGTTAATTAAAAAATGCAACACCATATACATGCTATAGCAGTATATAGTAATACTGTTCACTAGAGGAAAAAAAGGTTTTCAGGTGTTCAGAAACACTAACTGATAAAGTTAAAAAGCAACCCCTTCTCTTTGTAATGATTTCCTGCAGATATTCTTTGTAATTCTTCCAAAAGGAAGTTTCTTCCTGTTTTGGGAAGCTACGACTGCCATGGTAGTTATTCTGCTCCAGTAAGAAATGGTAACTATTCATGCGATTCCTTGTATCAAGTGTGTTCTTAATTCCTTTTGCTTTGTTCGTTAATGAAACAGAGATCACTGCAAATACAAACCATTCCAAGAGAAAGCAAATTAGCACAGATGGAACAATTACATCTTTTAACCCATAATAAGAGGAAAGCTATCAAGATTCTTAGGATTTTGGAAAAGTTCCTTAACTAAAGTGCACTTCAAAAATTACCAAGTTCCTGTTAAAAATGTGATTCAGTGTATGTGATAAGTGCTTATGTGTATGAAAAAGCCCTTGCTCTTGAATGTGTTGTAATGAAAAAAGCACAAATTTCCTGATAGAAAAAAAAAAAAAAAAAAAAAAAANAAAAAAAAAAAAAGCTGGTACTTCCAGTAATGTATATTATCCAGCTGCTTGGAAAGGGGCCATATTTTGGAGCTGGAAACTTCAATTTTGATTTTATCAGATAATTGAAAACGCACAGGCTGTTTTGAAACAACAATCTGAATTTATCCTTGAAAATATGAAACCTTGACATAAGTTGTGACTTAGACTGCCAGACTGCTCTCATTTCTTTTTCTTTCTTTCTTTCTTTCTTTCTTTCTTTCTTTCTTTCTTTCTTTCTTTCTTTCTTTCTTTCTTTCTTTCTTTCTTTCTTTCTTTCTTTCTTTCTTTCTTTCTTTCTTTCTTTCTTTCTTTCTTTTTCTCTCTCTCTCCTTCTCTCCTTCTCTCCTTCTCGCCTTCTCTCCTTCTCTCCTCTCTTCCTCTCTTCCTTTTTTAGATGGTACCAATTCTGAAAAGTGTTTCATTATTGCATAGCAGCGAACTATGAATCCAGACATTATTTCATCATACATCACATTGCCAGCAAACACAAAATAAGTCTTATTTTTATATAAAATATATTCCTTCATTTTTAGACTCATATTTTATGTCTACAGAAATGTGGTCAAAATGATGAAGACAGTGATTCTGTTCAGCCTGCCAGATTTTTGAGGCATCTTCATTCTCTTGTTTCCTCTTTCTAAGCAGATTTTCACACCTGTTACCAGATTGTTATGCTTGTCAAAAACAATAAAAGCAAATGCTTTTAATTGTTAAGAACAGACCTCCAGGCAGAGCCATTAGGGAGTCCTACACATTACCCAGCTGGTCTTCCAAAATCCACTTGCTGCTGCAGTCTGTGAGCAAGAGTTTCTTTTACATCTAGAATTTGAAAAGCTATTTTTTGAATTTTGGTCTAGCTATTTGAACCATAAATGTCTGTCATATTTCAAATGCTAAATTTACCAAACAGTAAGAAAATGTTTATGTAATGCTATTATAGCAGTGATGAGAGAGAAATGAAACTCACAGTATGTCAATTTGTTCTTGCATCTTCTTGGCATCCAGAATTTCAGCTGGCGTGTAAGATAAGGAAAAGTTGCCTGGATGTCTAGAAAATGAAACGAGTAAAAACGTGGTGGGATGACTGGGTTTAGCTTGGAGAAGTAATAGCTTTGGTATTGGCGTGAGGGACGGGGCTATCCACAATGTATGCCAATACCTGTCAAGAAGACACAGGCTCTTTGCAGTAGTGCGTAGTGGAAAGATGAGAGCCTTGTCCAAGCCTTGTTTGGAGACAAGTTTCCCAGAGGTTGTGCTGTCTCTCTCCCTGCCATTTTTCAAGACTTGATGGCTTAAAACCCTCAGTAATCTGCCCTGACCTCATGGCAAATCTCCTTTGAGCAAGAAGTTGAACTGGACGCTTTCCAAGATGCCTTCCACCTGCAATTGTTCTATGATCCTACATTTCAAAGTGTTTTGCCAGCAGTTGAATATTGCACATCCCCAAAGTATTTCAAGATGTTATAAATTCTGAATTTCATGAGATTATCTATTACTAATTTCATCACTCAAATGGAAACATGTGCTTCTGGTATTACACTTAGTTGCAAGTGTTGTACTTTGACTAAAATGAGCATGGTTATTGTCAGAATACGATTTAACCAGTGTGGAAGTTATCTGTTAATGTTTACTAAGCCTTGAGAGGTTTATCACTTCCTCTTCATCCAGACATTAAAAGGCAAAGATTTAAGAAACAATAACATATCTTAGAAAAGCAAAATAATTTGTTTACATTAAATTTTTAGAATATCTAATATATGGCACAAAAAGAGAAAAATGTTGATTCTAGTGTATTTCCTAATCAGTAACTGATCTGCAATATAGAAAAACAGGTAAACCAACAATTAAATTGTAATTACAATGCCAAGTAGACCTTTTCTTATTTAGCAAGTATTTTCTATCCTTATATGATTTGACACATGGTAAGTAAAAGTTGAATTATACTAGACAGATACAAAATTTTCCCCAGAGAGTCTCTCATATTTATATGCATCATAATTTACCTCTCAGTACACGTTTACCAAAGTAGAATTACACTGATTAATATTTGCTATGTAACCACAATATGTTGGTGAGGAATGAATCTTTATGCTTGATAGTATGAATGGAGTAAATAGAAGTCCTGTCAAATAACTTATCAAAATGAGTAATTGTGTGGAGAATTTACAAGTGAAATTAACCTTCGCTAAATAAAAATATGCCCAACATAAAGAAAAGTAAAGAAGAGGAAGAATAGTGTTCAGGCAGTAATTCTGTCTTTTTCGCCTCTTTTAACAATGGGTAAGGTTTTTTGTTTGTTTGTTTGTTTTTTAATTCTCAAGTTATACTATATAGATATAAATATACATATGTTTACTTTTCAAATTATGTGATATATATATACACAAATATACAATATATATATTGCTTTCCATAAGATCTGTGTTATGATGAACAGCATTTAAGTTGCAGATAAATCGCATGGGAGATTTTTTAGTCCTAGATATTACTTGCATGAAATAGTGCATTTGACTTTTGTAATAAAATCAACACATTCTAAAAATTGAAATTAATTCTGCAGCTACTTAAAAGCACTAGATCACAGTGTCGCAAATGCTGTACTTAATCACCGTGACTGTATCACCAGAAATCTATGTAGAATGACACTGATACCTTGTAAATCTTGGTTTTCAGAATTGTACTATGCTTAAAAATACAATGTAAACATATTTAAAAATATATTTTTTATTCCTTTGATTCCATTATTCTTTTTGTTCTAAGAGAGCTGTGGATGAACTTATGAAGGTGGTGGAGCAGCTGTATGATGCATTGACTTTTACTAAGGGAGCGTATAAGATTTTCCGCTACCTTCCTGCCTCCTCACCAGTTAATCTTTACCTGCCTATATTGGGTTAGCTAATTGACTGTGTAATTAAAGATTTGAGGAAATAAACATTTTTAAATATTAGGTTCACAATGTATATTTTTATAGTATTTGCTTTTTAAAAAATAAGTTTTGTTAGGATTTAGCTTATTAAAAGTAAAGTGCTATATAGCAGAGAACAATAATTTGTTGTGCTCAGAAAGATAGATAGGAATTAATCTGATACAATAATGGCATCTGAGAGAGACTGTTTTGTGATATGAAAATTTTACTAGAGTTTTCATACAAGAGTTTTTGGAAGAGGAGTTCAAGTGATCACTTTGGTGATTTTCAATAATTTGGAATTTACATTAATGCACAGATGTGTTTCAAATGAGTGCTTTCTTCTGGGTTGCCTCTTATATGGTAGCATGTTTTATTCTTTTTTTTGCTAAGACATAAAGCAGAAGTTATTGTGGCTTTGAATGAGTAGGGTTCTGCCTTTTTCATGTATACAAAAATCATTATAATGTTAGCAACAAGTTCAGTCTTACTGACTGATGAAGTTTTGGACTGTGGATGAATTTTGCAATTTTCCTCGTCTTTTTGATATATAATACTTAGACTCATTTTTTTAAAGTGGCGGTAGAAATAGAATGTGGGTATGCAAGGATGGAAATAATGTATATGTTAAAGGCATCCAAAATGAACTACATTCTTAATAGATCATCATAAACTAAAACAAATACGTGTTATTTTTTTCTGTAGCTTATAGTACATTACAGCAGGGTTTTCATAAAGATTGTAATTCCTCAGATCCAAAAAGCAACTCATTTTGGATCTAGTAGGATAGGTTTGTTTGAGTCTTACTTTGATTTTTCTTTAGGACAGTAGAAAAAAAAAGAACACTCTTTTTTTGTTGCATATTTTCCTTAGGATGTATGAGCACATATAAATCAATTTATTTGTCTATAATATTTACAGATTCTTAAGGTCTCTATTAACAGCTATACTTGGACACAGCCAATGCCTCAGATTAAGATATGTACCTCTATAATTTACAAATGCAGTCTAAGAAAGGATTTCTGTAAGTAATGTACTAGCAAATATAGAAACAAACAAATAATATGTTACATATTACTACAGAGATTATAAATAATTTTGGCTATAGGCATTTTGAATTAAGAGGATAGAAAATGCCCTGGGGAAAACAGTTTACGGAGTATAATTGACTTGGAAGTTTCAACAGTATGACTAATGAATTATCCAACTCTACCCCAACAACTCTACCCCAAATTGCAGCATGCATTTTCACTGCTCACAACTAATCTAGAAACACTAATTCTCTTCATCATCATGGACAGTGATGAATGGGGAATTTAAAATATGAAATGGGGATTAGACAGGCTAAAATATTTCTCTTAAAACCAGTTACATGGTCATATTTTCAAGTTTTGTGCCAAATGTTGAGTTAATTTTACATTTGCTCTAAATAATTTTAGAGCATATTAATTACATATATGTGAAGTGGAACAGGGAAAGAGAGCTGTCACCTCATTTAGGCACAATTAAGATTATTGTCTCAGTATGATGGCTGTGTTAGAAGGAAGCAATGTGTCTACGTTGTACAAACACAAGCTGAAAGCTTACACGACAGCTTATTAAATGCACACCAAGTCTGGGCAGTGAAAGGAAGTAACTACTTTGTATATTAGGTACATTAACTCATTTTCAAATCAATACACCTTTGAAGTGATAGCTTGTATATGCCTACAATTAGAAATTTCATCCAGAAAGTATACAAATAGCAAATACAGCTTTTTCTTAGAAGAAATGGTGATCAGCTAAGATTTTCAGATTTGCTTATTTGTTTGAAGTACGAAGCTTTACATCAGATTGAAACAGCATGCACTTAGTGGGTACGCTCCTTTCAAAAGAATGGCTCAAATTGATCTGCATAAATATTTTTCCTGATCAATAAGTATGGAAGACTAGTAGCAGCTTCTCAAACCATGCTCAAATGTGTTTGACAATGCTCCACAATGATCTGTGAAGCATTTGCTAGTGACATTCAGAAAAGTGACTGTAACTACAGTGCTTTCTTATTTTAATTCCTCATTTGCACCAAAGTGTCCAGGGAGCTGTAAAACACAAGAGAAAAAAAGAGAGAATATGGACTGCCTTCTAAGGAGGAACATAATTAGGAGTACTGACTGAAAAACAACACAAAACAAAAAATAATCCCAGACTACTACAAATAAAAGATGAGGCACAAGAGGGAAAAATAACCAGCCATGTGGTATACAAGTGAATAGATATAGGGGAAGAAAACAAGAGTACAAATAGCTTTACAAAAAAAAAGCAGAAACTAGTAGATAATCATATATATTTGCAGCAGTTTCTTAACACTACTTCTCATGTAAGTGCTGGCTGTCTTTTTCTAAGGACATTTTACATCTGCAAATTGGAAGGGATATATCCCACCAGGTAGCGGCTTTTGTAAGATGTGATGTGCCTTTAGGAAAAGTTCGAGCAAATTTGGAAATCATGACTGTATGTTTCAAGAAATCCAGTTGTGTAAAAATTCCCTTCTTGTAAATGACTATCAGGATTCACAATATCCTAATAATTTGCAAAGTATTTCAGTTTTTAAGTTATGTCTTACTAATTCTTAAGGTATTTTTACCACTAAGCTGTCATTTAATGATACTCCTTTTACAGGCAGTAAATTCAAGCATAGTAACAAGCTAACTTTGCAAAGAATATAGAGGAAATCTTTTGCTGAATCTTTTGCTGAATCTTGAAAGCAGAGCGGTTTGAGGTCATGAATAACAGATTGTTCTGAGTTGTACTGCAGATGGTGCTTAAAGCAATGCAATACCAATAGGTCTGAGAAAATCATAGGCTTTAAGCATTAAATGTATTTTCTTCAAATAACAACACAAACAGCACGTTGTACTTGACTGTAGGAAGGTATGTGAATTTGCTGAAAGGCAAGTGTTAGCCAATTTAGTGTACACATCATTTTTGAAAATGGTGTTAAGTATTACTTTGTTTCTCTAAATGCATTTATTTCTTTAATGCATTTATACTTAAAGTAATTTCACGTGTTTCTTCCAGAAGATTTGTAAAACGCAAGCAAGTTGGGTTAAATAACTTTTTTTTGAAAGGTTCCTCGATGAAATGATATTCAGAGAAATCTAGTATGTCGCATTTATAGATCAGATCATTATGAATATCCTTGATAAGCATGCTCTTGTGTTCATCCACAAAATGAATTTCCTTTGTCTACAAATTCTAGTCCAGGAAATCTTAGGACTCTTAATAAGATATTGATTACATATTTTGCCTTCTGATTTTTTCCTTAGTACTAAATAATACAGTGCTTTGAACCATGTCTCCAAATCAAGGGTAGACAAACAAAAGAAAATTCCCCCAAAACAAATTAGTATACTGCCCAGTTAATTGCCTTTCACTTAAGTGTCCAAAAAAAAAAGAATTGGCTGAACTATTCAGTCTTGTGCATTTACACATTCTATTTATTATTCTTCAAGGTAGAAAAAAAAGATGTCCCAAGCTTTCTTCCTTTCTTGCACATTATAATTATGAGCCAGTTACAGCAGTGATATCTAGAGCAAGAAATATTGGGATAAAAATTGTACATTTATCTTCAGTTTGGTAACTTGATATTTAATTTAAAAAAATAGTGAAGCTTGTGTGCTAGGCTATACTAACAAATACTGATAAAACTTGAATTTGGTCACTCCATTCTATGATTAGAGACAGATGTGGTTACTCTATTAGCCATAGAATGAAGAAGCCCTGTCTAGTTGCCAACCATTCTTTCTTCTTGCCTTTAGTTTTAAATTTTATTTGAACCTCTAAGAGGCAGAGTGCAGTACTAAATCTAACCCAATGAAAATTGATTCGCAAGGAAATTGGTGTGTAGAGGCATGAAAAGTTATATTTTCCAATAGCAATGGGCATCAGACCATCTGTGCGGGCTGAAGCCTGGAAACTGCAACTCTAGGGAAGCAGAACAGTCTCCAGAACAGCCTCCAGAACAGCCTCCAGAACAGCAAGAAGATAACTTTATTAGTTCAGCCTGTGAGGAAAATGTGTCAAAATCAGCAGACTATAGATCTATTTCATCTGCTTTTTTGTATATGGAGGATAGAGTCTCTAAGGAAAAGCCTCAGTATATTCAGAGGCTTTCAAGCATACACTAATTTCAAGAAATGAATGCTAAAGTTCACATTATTTGGAAAGTAATGACTGATTCCATGCCTTTCCTCAAAATGATTGTGTATTGACACCTGGTGTTGAATTAATTTAATCTATAATAAATTCATAATTCCATATAACTGCAGTCAGTTTCAGTGCCTAATCACTTTGCCAGCTATACAATAGAGCTGGATCTAGATTTTTTTTTTTTAAGCCAAATAGTCTAGTGCTTAGTATTCCTACAAAATTATTCAGGAAAAAAAAAATTATTGGGAAATATTAGGAAAAAAAAAAAGATTCTATCTTAGATTCTGCCTTCTGTAGTTAGCAAACTAACTGTGAACTCTGTGAATTTTGTCTTGAAAATTTATTGTCTTCAAATTCAATTTATGATCTGCTTAAGTGCAATGGTCATTTAAATGTTTTAGGTTACTATTTAGACTGAGTACAGACAGACTGGTGAACAGAACTGACTTTATTTCATTTCTTATAAGTTTAATATATGTTTTCTCTGCCTGCTTAATGATAGCTTATTTATTTTATAGTAACATCTTTTTTGGCAGCAAAGCTGATTTATATTGTATAAATAAGAGATGAATTCTGTTAACAAAGCCTCCTTTCCCTGTTGGTTACACCCTTATTCCTTCCCTGGTCAAATATTTCTAGATGCTAGTTGAAAATAACTAAATATTTCCACATGTGCAAATTATTGAAGCAATTTCTATTTGAATTAATTTTTAGATCTCATGGTACTAAAATGACAGCCTGCATGAAGTGAACTCGTGATATTCCAAAATACTTTTATAGGCACTGTCAGTTAACATGGATTTGCACCAGTTCCATCCACACTGTCTTCTCCTTTTCTCCTTGTTTTCAAATAGGTATCTGTAAAAAAGGAGATATTTTGTTTGTTTGTTTGTTTGTTTGCCTTTTTTGCTATAACACAAGTGATGATGGAGGCCAGAAGCATCACAGCAGTATTAGAGTTCTCAGGGTCACAGCTTTACTAAAGATGCCAAATCATATCCACTTGGTCCTTTACAAGGGAATTTCAAGAAAAACAACTAATATAGTGCAATCGTCGAAATCTTGTATTCTCAAAATTTGACAGTTGCAATCACTAGGTTTAATAGCGTTTTCCTGACACTATTTTTTTTCTAATTGTTTTGACAATAGAAATCTGTGTATTTTGTTAGCTTTGAAATCTTTGAAAGTCTTGCTTTGCGACCCTTATTTCTGAAAAGTATAAATATTTAGTGAAATTAATTTGAGGTTTTTTGAAGGTAAGATGATTACCAATGCCAGTGTACATTTATCTTGCAAACCATACATAAGACAGCAGTTCTGCTTTCTGCAACAAAAAGTGGTTTTGCCTTTTTTTTTCTTTTGGTGGAATAGTTGTTAAATACAAAATGCCTTTTACAAATGCTTTTTACAGTTTTTACAAAGACAGACTAATTCCCAATTCTTTTTCTACGTGGTAAAAGTGATAAAAGCATGTAAATGAGTCATGCTCTTTCTTGATGTTAGTCTCTTCCAGGATGTTCAATTTGTTCTATAAATCTGAAGGACTAGATGTGGATGGGTCCACATGATCTGTTCCCCAAGTGCTGAAGAGAATGCTGGGAGGACATTAAAGAAGGAAAGATATTTTCAGGGAAAGCAAGCAATTACACTTAGACATCACCAGTGTTATAAGAAAATTCTTATGTGATAGGACCCCAGTTTTGCCAAATCTTTGATTTTAGTCTTCCTAGACTTTTCCTAATATTAGCATCCTAAAAAGACTGGAAGAACTTTTAAAGTCAAAAGCCAGTTTTTGTTTGAATAGAAACAAAAACAGCTAACTTTAAAAACTGGAAGCTCAGAATTACTATCTAAGAGTATATAAATAGTTGATGATTTGCAAATAAAGTACTGTATGCTACTGTGTTCTTGAGGGGCAGGCCCTTTTTTCAGATTTACACAACCTGTAGTCTTCCCTAGGAAAAGGATTTTTTTTCCAACAAAATTCTCTCCCCACTATCTACCATGTGCTCTACTCAGCAAATACTGTTTTTTCACACTTTGCCATCTGTTTCCTCTGCTCTTTTAAAGGATGTCTCTTCTCTGTGCATATTCTGTTGACTGCAGAACCTGATGCTCCCTCCAGGCCAATTATTTATGTTTTGAAGAATTATCATATAGAGTTACATGAAACAAGAAAGCACATGTCATTCTTTGCAGTCACTCAGTCATTAAGTAATGATGTATAGGAGGGAACAGAACAGGAGGAAGGGGTAAAAATGGGACAGGAATATTCCTACTCTTTTTCTAAAGCAAAGGTGGCATGCAACTCCCTAATACTGTCATGTCCCCCAACACCACTTTTCATGTTTTTTTCTGAGTGGGGAGCGGAACGTATCTTAGGACATCCTTAGAAACCTTTTCTCAAGACTACCGATCTTAAGTGGAAGTTGGAAAATATTTAAAGAAGACATGTGCCAGAGGTGGAACAAAGGTTGAATACATTTTTGATGTACATTTTTTTTTCTCTGAGATATTCACTGGTACCTGGTACATGAGTATGACTACTAAAGACTGCTAAAATTAGTTCAATGCTTAATTATTATGACATAGTGACAGACATGGTAAAATGCTCCCTGGTGCCTCAAAACAGATTCTTGCCAGAAGATGTTAGAGAGATTTGATTGTGTCCTTCTCAACTTGAGGTGCACATTTATGTCTGCACAAAATTATTTGTGACAGACTATGGTGAATATTTATAAGTGTCAAAACATTGCATGTGCAAAGTACATATGAAAAGTAACCTGCAATGTAAAACAGAGCTGGGAAGCTTCCTTAAAGTTTACTGTAACAGGTTTCCTTTAAAAAAGTTCTAGTTCCTTGTGAAGGTTTGTTGGCATATGCTCTGTTGGCAGATATTTTACTATTTGGTAAGGTGGATCCCATGTCTACCCAGCAGTGGTCATTCATTGAAGAAGGTCCCATATCTACAGAACTAAAATTCAGTTGTCAACACCAGCTGTACAACCAATTGTCAGCCTGAGTAAGGATACCTTCGGTCCTCCACAGGCCCTTCCTCCTCACTGACAGGATTGAGGAGCTCAACATCTCGACCCCCATGCTATTGACCATTAACTCCAGAGCCATGTAGTCATTCCTGATACTTTCCAGGTTTCCCCCGAAAGTATCGTTGGCGCTCATGTGGAAGAGCAGCAGTGGTAATAGCCTAAGGGCCTGAGCAGCCTCACTGCTGACATCTTGTCTGTGTCCTGCACAAACCACTGAATCAGTTGTCTGCCGGTTATCCACACTTTACTATACAGAATTGTATTTAGTTCATTTATTCTGCATTAATATTTGTTGTAGGGAATTTCTAGAATCTTAAATCTGTTCTTTAAGCATGCTTCAATAGAGGTTACAAATGTAAATACTACTGTGAGCTTTTTAAAAAAAAACTGCCAGAAGAAAATCTTTTTGCTTGTTTTGTTGAAACCTCAACTGTGGTAGAATGTAGCTTATAGCTGTTCAGTGCAGAAATGTGCATATTTGAATATGTGTTGGCAGACTGCTGGTTGGTGTGCATGGAACACAGACAAATGACCTTCCTATTTCTTTTTTTCTCCTACCTGAGGAAATCTGGTATTCTTGTAAAGGCCAGTGCTGATGACTGGAAAAAGATCTTAAATGTCCATGTTCCTTGTCCGCAAAGATCAATTACAGGAGAATTTTGTCACGTCTACCTTCAGGGTTTCTGGGGAAGCATTAAGGAAAATATTGCCTCCTGATAGATGTCGGGTTTTCATTTTAATGTTTGCTGACAGAGGCAACCGCCTCCTAAAATCTGTCTCAGAAATCTCTTTCAAAAAGCTGTTTAAAATTTCTCTCTGCTGATAGTTGGAAACCCCAGTCTGTTTTTTGGTCTAAATGTAACTCTGGCTGTCTTGAATCTATTGATTAGGTTGCAAGTGGATTGCAAAGTGGATTTAGGTTACAAAGTGGATTTAGGTTGCAAAGTGGATTTCGGTTCAACAATCTCTTTGATTTTCATTTATTGTTCAACCCACCACAGTTTAATAACATAGAGAAAATAAAGAGAAGCATAGAGAAACAATACTCTGTCTTACCTCTATTCTTCTGATCTCCTCCGGACTTAAGAAACTCTTTTATTTAGCAGACCTTCTCTGTACTTGTTGCATTTTGAACTTTGTTCTTAATGCAAGTTGACATAAATCATATACAATATCAGAAATGGTTTCTTTTCTCCATCATTCCGTGTTATGAGTAATCTTTTTTACAGAAAGAAATCTAGAGATGGCGTTTTTATTTTTCATGCTAACATCATCTTATCTCCTAGATTCTACATGATTTAAAAATACACTCATATCTTTCCTTCTTGATTTGACCACAAGTTATTTAATCCCTAAACTATGGATATGTCTTTCACATTTCTATTTCTTTCCATCATAGTGATGATGTCTTCTAGCCTTTTGAATATATTCGATCAGGAATGCTCAAGTCATTAATGAAAACATTAATTACAACAAAGCAAATACATGAAAAATAGGTTCTCCATAAACTCTTGTTGCTTCCTGTTAGTCAATTCCTTTCTCATCCTAAAAAGAAAAAAAAAAAAAAAAGTGTTCTCTAAAAGTAAGCATCCATGAAAAAACTTGTGGTATGTGTGTAGTACATGCAAACTTGCTGGAGGAATAATTGATATCAAGATGCAAGTAAGAATTCTGTAGAGATTAGAATTGGATTTACCTTTTAGCTTTAGACAAATAAATATTGTTCTTCAGTGTCATTTACACTCTTGATTCTTCTCTCTTACATTTATAAGATTTATGGTTTAAGAGAGTTTATAATACATTGGTGTAGGTACTGAAAATAAAGTTAATCTCTCACCTCAGCTCTGTCACCTTTTCTTTTGTAATGCCTTGATAATACCCCCTCATCTTAGTTGTTGTCAAGTCCTATATTACATTAGA
Source organism: Crypturellus undulatus (assembly GCA_013389825.1). Taxonomy (NCBI): domain Eukaryota; kingdom Metazoa; phylum Chordata; class Aves; order Tinamiformes; family Tinamidae; genus Crypturellus; species Crypturellus undulatus. The sequence goes on from VWPW01000033.1 coordinate 162,307, forward strand.
GTTTGTCTCCTCTGTCTACTAAAATAAAATAGTTCAAGAATTCTTCATTAAACATGAATTACATGCCTTATGCATTATACTTTAAAAACAGCTAAATACATGGAACCAGAAGAAGAAATGACACAGGGCAATACAATCAGAATACTAAAAGGAATACCAAATAAACAAAAAGCTAAAAACATAGAGAAAAGAACAGAATACTTAGATAAAAACTTGAAAAGATGCTCTCATTTCAAACATCCATTTTCCAGAAGAGCTAAAATTTCAAGTGTTAGGAAGCTGTCAGGTGAAGTTATCCTCTACACGTCCGTCTCACAGATTGAGAAAAAGCGTATAGATCCTAGATATAGAGATGATTGAAGAAGTAACAGACTGACAAGTTAAATTCCAAACTTTAGGAAAAAGTTGTCTCTAATGTTATATGTGTATTAACATTTTAAAATCTTATCAGCAATTATCCTCCTAATTTTATGTGACAGGACTTACATGAGCTTCTTTTTCACTTCACAAACTTGCTCAAATCTACTGTCAAAATGAGCACTTGATCTGCATGTCTTTTCTCAAAACTAGTAGTCTTTCTATTATTAAGAGGCAATTTAAAGTGCAGAGAAGAAAAAGAAATTTAATAATTTCAATGAGTTTAGAGTGTGGAATTTAAAACAGTGAGATAAGAAGCAAGGCACTGTAGCAAGACTGTTTTCATAGTTAGATGACTGTATATCTAATGCTTCCAGAATTGACTGTCCTTATATTTTGAATTTGGTGAATAGGAAAAGAGTGAGAGTTTTTGGTTTTGACATTTTTTTTGTTCTTCCATTCCTATTTGACAATCAAAATATTAATCAAATATTTGCTACACCACAATTTAAGTAACAAAACATGAATTTAAGCTTTTACAGATCATATTGTTTATACTGCATAACACTGTGATTTTCATGAATTTTGCAGAACAAGTTACAGGAACGTAATGATAATTTTTATTCTAGTATCAGGTCTACTTCTGTGTTTAGCTAGCAGTCTTACTCTATCCAGGGGCATGTCAAATTGGATACTATATACAGACTAGACTGTTCAGACATTTCTTTTGAAGGCAGTAAGTATTTCTTAAAAAATAATTTATTTTAATGTGTATCAAACATAATCATTCTTGGTAAAGACATGGTAAAATAAGAATATTTCATTCAAAAGAGAGAAACAAAATAGTCATATCACATGACTATTGTTTAAGCAGGTTAAAGCAGGTTTTATCCTCTGAAGTTCTGGCATTTAACAGTTGATCTGGATAATGATATGAGGAAGAACATACATGGGATGTGTGATAAGAATTTATAAAGAGAAGTTACTTCTGACCTTCAGTTAATTGCAAAGATGAGTCCTTCATAAGTAACATCCTAATAGCAGAAGAAATTATTTCTATCATGGACTGGGTGTTGCTAGTAAAAAAAAAAAAAAAAGCTTTGACATGACAGCTATAATTCTGGTTATCTGTTGTAATGGCTCAGCAATACCTCCAGGGAAGTTGCTTAACTGGAGTTTGGTAGATTATAAGATAATTCAAAAGCTTGTCTGCTTACATCAGTTTTGAACTAGGAAGGCATACAACCTGACTATTTTAACTACCTCTCATGATTGTAAATTCTAATCCATCAAAACTGCTTTCAGATTATGAACAGTCCATTGTCTTAAAGGACATTGTATTGCTCAAGAAAAAACATACAGAAAATGTATTTCACAGACATGTGAAAACCATTGTAAGAAAACCATTTTAAGAGAGGATGTAGAAACTACTCATTTTTATTTAATTGTAGAAGGAAATAGAAGGGAATTTTCTTCTTTTGAAATACATTAGAGGAATACTGATTTGGCTGCAGTATTTTATACAGTCATTAACTTAATTTGGGGCACTATGAACAAGCTGAATAAACAACAGGAAGACCTTTTACTGGGCTATTACCCCAGGTGTGGTGTGGATTAAGAGCTTTAAATTAGAAGAAGGTTGTTATAGAGAAGCATAAGGAATGCTTAAAGTAAAAATATCTTGGCATGTCATCGTGGCAATAGATTTGGGGGTTTTTTTGCATTTTATTTTCCTATCTCCATAGTTTTTGATACTCTTTTTATTGAATAAAGTCGATTGTGCAGATAGAGAAATCAACAGTCCCAATGGAGAGGTGTGGAACTAGAGATGTGAATCCTTAACTACTTTTTTACACCTGCACATGTCCATGAGCAGAATAATAAATAGATGCAATGTCCTTTCCCATTCAAGCATACTTCAAAATGCTTTAGGTGGCAGACAGAAAAGGAAAAGAGAACTTGCTTAACAAAGATGCTTCTTGGGAAAACTGTCCTTTGGCTAGCCCTTGCTTCTGTCACCATAACTCCATTTTCTGAGAAGATCAGACAGTTACAACCTGGATATTAGGGCTGTCCTTTCAGCCTGATTCCTTGCTAGGTTCCCTGTATAATTGAATGTAAGATTTAAACTGCTTAATAGGCCCAACTTTAGGAAATAATCTGTCTATAACCTATATCTATATGTTTTGTGAGAATATTTTTCATTCTATAGAAGGGAAATACTCTTCTGGAAAACGTTGTCTAAAGTGCCAGAAAAGAAAGAGGAATATTCTCTCTTATTCCTATAAGTTAGACTTTCTAGACTATGTCTTTAAATATAAGCTAGCCTGGAAAAATATTAGCCTCAGAAGATAGAGAAAGGCTGGAATAAGTCATGTTATAGAATATATAAAGGGGTGGACAGGATTGGAAAAGTAATAAAAGAAGTTTATAGAGTAGATGAAGGTACGGATTAATGCCACAAAACCTGTAAAGAATAGTACAGAAAAATCATAAAAACAAATGATGTCTAAGAAGATCAAAGGTGAAGAAAACTACTTTGCCAATTTTCTTTTTCCTTTAAGCTCTGATCTAAGGCAAAATACATTCTTATCATTCATAATAACAATAACAATTATAATAAATGAAGAGTAAATACAGTTCAGTGAAAGAAATTTAAAAAGGTGAATTGAGAGTTTCCTCTCCAGCTATCCATTTCTGATTTTACTTTTTACCAACAGAATGGGTCATCTGGGGACTTTTTATGCTTTGTTGAGTGATATATGGACTAAATAAAGGAGGATGTTAAGAGAACTAAATTTAAGAGATGGCAGATGAGGGATATTCATCTTATGCAGAAGCAAAATCTATAGCAATACCCTTCATAGAACTTCAGCTTCATTCATGTTAAGCATGGATGATCAGGGGCCTGGAACATCTGCCTTATGAGGAGAGGCTGAGGGAGCTGGGCCTGTTCAGCCTGGAGGAGGCTGAGAGGGGATCTCATCAGTGTGTACAAGTACCTCAAGGGAGGATAAGGCTGGCCTCTTTTCACTGGTGGCCACTGACAGAACTAGAGGAAATGGCCACAAACTAAAGCATCAAAAGTTCCACAGGAACTTAAGGAAATTTTTTTTTGACAGGAGGGTGACAGAGCACTGGAACAGGCTGCCCAGAGAGGTTGTGGAGTCTCCTTCTCTGGAGATCTTCAAGACTCACTTGGATGCAGTCCTGTGCCATGTGCTTTAGGTGGCCCTGCGTGTGCAGGGGGGTTGGACTAGATGACCTCTAGAGGTCCCTTTCAACCTTAGGCATTCTGTGATTCTATGATTTTGTATGCATTTAAATCTAGCTGGTATTGCATAATACGTATCTTGGAGCATGTTTCATGCTATTCATCTGAATAATCTTTCTTGGCACATCCTCTCCTAAATAGTATTTTTTCAATGTGTAAGGGATATTAGCATTGCTAAACACCCAACAGTCTAACAATAAATGTGTTAAATTTTGATTAAGAATATTCTGGTCCTAGAGCATTCTGGAACTACAGGGGCATCTCTGATGTATTCTAGATATTCCAATCTAACAGTATTCTTTGAGAACACAAATTTCAAGGATTGGGTAAGCTTTGAGTGAATGAAAACATGGTTTTATGACTAGGCAACTATTCATAATACAGTTTGAAATGATGCATTGTCTCCACTCATTACCTGTAATGAGGCTATCATACTACAGAAATCATTTACTGTTGTGGAATCCTGGTGCTTGCACTGATTTCATCTTTGTACTTGCACTGATTTCATTTAGAACTACAGATTTTTTGCTTTTTTACTCCCAGTTAAATCATTGTTGAGTATTACTCTCATTCTTAAGCCATTTCAGAAGTTTTGAAAAAGTTTTGGAAGCTTAGTTATCAAGAAGAAAAGAGGGGTAGAAAATAACGTGTGTGTAACCTATTTGAAGTGAAAGTAGAAGCAATCTTCAGTCAGAATAGGGACAGGAATTAGTAAAGCAGTGGTATTTCTTCTGCTAGAGTATACAACCAAAGGGAAATACAGGGCTTGCCCTATCCAAAGTTACTCAATACAGTTATGACTGGATATTAAGAATAACTAAAATGAAGTCTCACTATGTTATCCCTGTGTTTTTTTTTTAACAGTAATAAGTATGTGCCTGTGCTGTAACTGGTGTTATTCGTATTCTTCTTAGTGCTCTTAAACTCCTAAGGAGAAATAGCACAGATGAAGATGATGTTTTACATTCCCGTATAAAGCCAGTCACTATGGAAACAGCTTAAGCAATGTTAATAAGTCTTAGTTACAATTATGTTAATACCAATTCAGGAGGGACATTATATCTCCTATCTCTTCCTATTAAATATAGTTTCAACACTATTTAAACCTGTGTGACCGTAATAGGGATTGGATGTATTGATTCACATAAATTGCATTAAAGCATCAATTAAGATTCAGAAGCAGATTTTTTTTGAGGGGGGGCATTTTCATGACCTTATACTCCATGGATAATCTGAAAGGCAAGAATATTCTGAGTAAAGTTACTACAAAGTGTTAAACCTGTCTGAATTGGAGAAGGATTGCAAATATAATGTGAAATCTTCAGAAAAAAATCCAGTCACTGGCCAGTATAATTTGTGGCAACATGTCAGGTTTTGCATCAGTGTATTTGGTTTAAAGTTTTGCCAATTTATTATCATAGCTTTAATTAGATTAATTAATGAGAATGCATACTTAGCTCTGGCTTCAAATTGCCGTATTTTATAGTACATGCTCCTTTCTATATGATCAATTTCAAAATTTTCTTCAATAGAGAGCTAAATTCTAATTCTTCTACTTTGCAATAGTAAATGCAAATCCTTCTTTCTCCTTAACAGTTGGTTCATTTTCAGCTCTCAATAGTAAATTTTTAAAAGGAATGGAGAAACAAGAAATGGAAATAAGACTAATTTTGAAAATATTTTGACCTTAAAGTAAAATTGCTTTTAGAAAAATCTGTTCTGTGAAAAACATTTGACTCTTCTGCTCATAAATCCAGTATTCATAAATGCTGTATTTAGAAAAAAAAATCTAGCTCAGATGAAAATTACATGCTCATCTTGCCAATTATGTCTAGAATGAGACTCTAGAAAGAATTGTTCATTATTTCCACTCTATCCTTTTTTCAAATCTATTCTGCTTCTAATTAATTGGATTAGTAATGGTTTGAGGACACTGTTACTTAACCATTGTTAGGGATCTTGTGAGATACTGTAGAGCATCAGCATGAATGACTATAATGTACAACACTTAAATTTCCTTATTATAGTTACTTTCAACTACTAATAATATTTCCCTGACAAACATGATTTAGTTTCCTTCAGATAAAACTTAGTACATTTTTAAAGATTTCTTCTGCAAAAGAACAAAGTTCTCTAAAATTTTAATCTAAAATAGTATGTTAGGAAAAACACAGTAAGATTTTATAGTGAGGGGTCTATCTATTCGGAACAGTTGGCTCCGTGATCCTGGGCATTTCATAATTATCCATATCTTTATACTAAAAATTCTGTATTTTTGAGTACTTTTCTTTAACATATAACTGACTGTGAGCATACGATTATGACAAAAAAGATTTGGAAGATGATGGAAACAAAAGTCTTTCCTCTACAAGAATACTTCATAATGTAATTTTACATTGACATTACATTATTCTTGTTTACTATTGGTATTGGGAAATATATCTAAACTGCTTAATTGCACACAATGGCATCCCAACAAACATAAACTGCATCACTTCAGTGTCTGTTTAGTAAATGATTAAAATTTGACTTATTGTGTCACTTATATTGGCTTTCTCACAATCAACTCAAAAATTACTTCTAAAATGAAGATGTGTTTCTTCTTCCAGTCCCTGTATCACACTGGATATAATGTCATATTGTTTTTTTTTTGTTTGTTTGTTTGTTTGTGCCTATCTAGTTTGATATTTTCAAAAGAAATATTTATTTTTTTCTGTCTAAAAAATAATTGAGTCAGTTGGAAAGCTTCTGCTTTCTGTGCCTGGCTATTTTATTGCTTAAGCCATTTCAGCTTCACCACCTGGTGGAAGATTTCTTCTTAAATCTTGAAACAAACTTAATCCTGGTATGCTGCTGGCCCAAATTAAGGTCCATATAGATGTACAAACAATCCCAAGCCTAGGATGAGCACAGCTAGCAGATCTTTTCAAATATATCCTTACAAATGGGGAGGAATGGAGCCATCTATCACAACTTACCGACTTGGCTGGTTATCTTACTCTGTTGTCTGAGTGACCTAAACTGAGGATTAGAGGATATAATCCTTTATGGGATGGCAGAATTTTCTGCTAGTGCTAGTTCGTAAAGCTGAGAATTCTAAATCAATGTCTCCTTTATCTATAACCCCAGAGTTTAAATTAGTTTGAATTTATGTAAATAAATTTAGTTTTAAATTATTTTTTCTAGAATTTCCTTACTGCAATCCTGGTCTATACTTGAACTCTTCCATGTAAGGAAAAAATAAGTAAAAAAGTACATAAAACTATACTTTTTGTAGAAGTTCCAAACATGTAGTTGTTCATGCTGCTCTATGTATTTTTAGACACATAGTATGGCAACATAATGAACCACGTTAAAGCAATTTGCATATAGAGTCCAATGACATTAGCCTAGTCCTTTCCTTTCACCATCTTTGAGACTGACTTCTTAAGCAGATGCCACTTAAATAATCTACTCCAGGTAAAAATGTCTTTTTATTTATTCCAAAGCTTTCTGTATCTGTGACTTCTTTTAGTTTATATGCCCCAATCTAAATGAGACAAAATTTCTAGGGAAATTTTAGTTCCCTAAATACCCTCTTAAGTTGCACAGGGAAAAAAAAATAAAAGGCTTATCTAGTTGCTTTTAATTAAATGCCTGATTGATGTATAGCAAATGCAAAGGGGAGAAACTAGCCTTGTCAGGTGTGTGAGTACTATAACAAACTGTGCTTTGTAAAAATATGTAATGGTGTAAAATCCACAATGATTAATTGAACACTCAATTCTGGCATCTTAGAAATGTTTGTGAAAGATGATTTCTCTGTAAGAACTTTCATAATACCTACAGAGTCATTTATAACCTGGTCATTTGCATTGAAAAGATTTTCATCTCTCTGCAATATCAGTCAGAAATTCTAAATCACCTGTTTGGCAACAGTCAAAGTAATGTTGTGATGCTAAGCCATATGCTCTAGATCCCTAAGATTTCAAAATTGTTAATTTTGACAGGAAAGAGAAGAAAGTCAGAGAGAAATCCTGCCTAAAATTTTATCTAGTAACACTATGAATGGAATGGGGGGTGCTCTAAATATGAAGTGATTTTCAAGACCACTCACTTCCATTTTCAGCCTAAGATGGCTTACTGCTTTCTTGTTTTAGGCCTGGAATCCATTGTTTAAACTGTAAATGCTTTGCAGCACACTTTCTCTGATTTCTTTTTCTATAGATGTGCCTAATTTAACATTATGAGTTCCATTTTTCTTTTAAATGGAATAGCATAGAGAGGTTGCCTGAAGTTCAGTTCAGTTCTTTCAGCAACTTTGAGCTCAAACTTGCAAATATAGTATCTTTATGAACCTAGATCAGGACATACACATTCTATTACACCATATCAAAAAACATTTTCTGTATTGTAATATGAGGGTCAGCTTCCATTTAACTCCTATTCTTAGTAAAAAATTCATAGAAATAATGCTTTCAGCTCACCTCTAGGATGAACAGAATATGGTTCAGATATATATCCTATCAGCTTTTGAAGGCTGAAGGCAATAAAAGGTCAAGCCTTTTAGCCTTCTGTCCATAAAGTCAGTAGCTGTTTGCATTGTCCTGGAGGTGATAAGGAGTGGTCAGCATATGTTCCTCTGTTTTGTACTTGCTGTCTTTCATTGAGAAGACTAAAAACTAGAAGGCTTGTGGACAGAGAGAGAGAGTGGGGATCACTGTACTGTCTAGCACTGGCAAACTGTTTTTTTTTTTTTTAATGGGCTCCAAATTACTTCAGCTGACATCCTCCACTGGGACCAGAGAACACTTATAAAGGGGAGAGCTACCAGATGTGGAAGTCTCTTAGGTCTCGTGGCTTTGACTTATTTTTGCTTCCAAAGCCTGCTCTTCCTTAAAAGGGGTTTAGCTAGCCTGATAGGACTGAGGTGTGATGAGGGGTGAGTATCTCTCCAAGTTTTGTGCTGTCACGAAAACTGGAGGAGTCACAAGGCACTGTGCTCTGCTGGCATCCTAAAGACTTGTGGGTCCATTTAATTATTTTATTTCTTATGCCTTATTACTACCAGCTGAGACCCAAGTATGATTATATACTCCAGATTCCTGGCATCTATTTCCACTTGAACTAACCGTATATTTTGGTTGCAATACCAGAGTTGAGAAATACTTACAGAGCAGGTTATTCTTACTGCTATGCAAAAATCAAAATCCAAAACATTTCCTAGGAAGTTTGTCTTGCTATTGCATGCTTTAAGTAGATAATAAAACAAAAACAGAAAAAAAGTTAGTGCAGCTAGTACTCCCTGCTATTGCCTCTCCTATAGCACAAATCAGATATGCTAAAAGGGCAAGGAAGAGATTTCTCACCCACCTATATAGAGTTAGAGGAGTTCATTCCTAATAAAACTGCTGGCCAGTGTCATGTTCTATGAACAGCAAATAAATTGGTGGTGGTTTACAACCCTATTGTGTACTATTTTGTGAAAATTGGCTGTAAAGTAGTAACATTCAGCTTTGGCATATTTTGCTACAGGCCCTGTATATCTGTCAGGGTTTCTATTTTGCACAAATAGCAGAGTAGTAGGGAAACAGTATCTCAAACACTGGTGCTGGGTCATCAGCTGTCTGTCTAAGTGAGAAAATAAAAAGGCAGGATGCTTTAAAGTGAAAAGAAATAGCTTTTGACAATCCACTGTTGTGGAACACCAAAAATCTGTCATTCTTGTGACTCTCATAAACTGAACCAAAAAGCTAGTTAAATGCTCAAATAAACCTTGAGTGTTATACTGCTGGGCTTGGAACACCGTTTTGCTTTTACTATGTACTCTTGAAGTACTAGACAAACAGATGAAAGTTGTTTCTTGAGAAGGGATGATCCCCTTGTATTAAAGGTCTATCTAATATAAAAATTGCCCCACTGTGACATTCTTCAGAGTTATCTTTTGTATTGGTCATTATCCTCTTTGCACTCAGAAATGGCAACAATTTGGCAGTGTTTCCTTGCCATAGTGGATATTGAATTAGATGACACTGTTTTAACTGTTCTATTTTGAATTATGCTATTTGAAAGTTTTACTAGTGGAAAAAAGTATTTATAGTCTTTCAGGATATTTAACTCACTAGCAAAAATAAATAAATAAATAAAGGTGAGACTTCTTGCTGTGAATTTATTAGCATATCCATTAAAGTACTGTGGTGCCGTGAAGGAAGAAATGCATTTGCTTATATTTATTGTCTTTCAATTTGTCTTTATTCTGTATTTACAAATAATATATAATGTTGGAGGTTTTGGGATCAATTATGCCAAAGGTGGAGCAAACTCCTTGCTCCTCATAGGATGGGAACAGGTCTCCCTGAGTGGTCAGGCCCTGGGATTTTGTGACGGGATTTTATTGCCCGGGTTAAAATGTGAGGACGGCACGGAGAAGATGCTACTCCCCATCATCCCTGCACCTCAGCAGGACTGGGCCCTTCCCCCCGGGATGTTCCTTATATGCGGCGAGAGAGCCTGGCAGGGAGTGCCCGCCCGTATCACTGGCGGCCCCTGGTACTTCGGTAAACTTATACTTTTCGCTCCGTCCATTCAGGACGTGAGGAATCATAGGACAAAAAGGGACATCCCGACTTCTGTACTTGGACCAGATTGCAATGACAAGTTCACGCTTTACTCGAAAACTAAGGGGGTTTTCATGGGTCTTTTATTGAATCCCTTTGCAGTGATGGCAGCGCATGATAACCTTCGTGCCTTGGCCTGCTGGGCACATAAAGAAATGAATGTAACATCTAACATTATTAGTGAATTATTGGACGATCAGGAGGGCATGCGTAGGGCGATTTTACAAAATCACGCAGCCATTGACTTCCTTTTGCTCGCCCACGGTTCGGGGTGCGAGCAATGGGAAGGAATGTACTGTTTAAATTTATCAAGCCATGGGTCCTCGATTCATAATCAATTGAAACAGCTAAGAGAGGGCTTCCAAAAAATAGAAATCGATAAAGGTTCTCTTGATTCGTGGCTGGGCCAGCTAGGAATAACCGGCTGGTGGAGGGATCTAATGAAAGAAGGCATACAGATCCTCATAATCATACCTGTGGCACTGGTGGTTCTATCATGTGTTTGCCTCGTGGCTTCGAAACTGCCAGAGCGGATGGTGTTCTCCACGTTCCATTTTGAAGAGCCCACGGCGGACCTTGAATCGCCATTGTAAATAGTTCATGTGTAAATAGTTTTTGTGATACTTGTTTCGGTTGAAAGTATTCTGCGCCTTCTGTTCTAAGGATGTATGAGTTTTTTAAAGAGTTCCCCCTTGGATTTGAAAATCCAAGGAGTTCTGTAACCATTAAGCTATGTGCCTCCGTAAGGATGTCAATTTGTAAACATTACGCGTACTGAACCTCCCAACTGGAGTTATTGTAACCGTCAGGCGTATGGTGCCTCCTGGCGAGGCCAGGACGAATGATTTTGTTACTGTTTCGAAATGTTGTATCCTTCTCCTTCCCTTGACTTTTACCTTACCTTTTCCCTTCCTTTTTCTTTTTTGAAAGAAACGGGGGAGATGTTGGAGGTTGAAATGGGATTCTAGGCCTCCATAGGATATCATTGTGACCTTTAGATAACACCAGCTTGAGGCATGCGCACCAGGGATATGTACAGGGGGGTCCCGGTGCCCCCTGTATGACCCCTGAGGGCTGCGCAAGCGCAGTCAGGCTGTCTGGCCTGACTGTGGCTCATATGGCACCTTCTGGAAGGTGCCAGAACCCCAAGGGTGGGGGCCAGAGGCCCCAGAGGTGGGGGCCTGGAGTAGTTTGCCGCTCCAGGCCGCCCGCCTACCAACCCAGATCCTCCAATCAACATCTGCTCCCACCTTACTCCTCCCATTCTCCTCCCACTCTCCTCCCATTCTCCTCCCCTAAACAATGTTATAAAAGTTTGTGCTTACCTTCAATAAACGTCCCTCCGTTCTAGCTCGTATCGAGTGTAATTGAGTGGGTTGGGTGGTGGTCGCACCCACAGGGTCGCACCTTATCACGGTTATTCATACTAACCTGAGAAAGAGCAGAAGGCTACAGCAGACGACCTCCCCTCCCACTGCTGTGCCTCGTAGGTACGAGGGTGCCTCGCCCTCGGGGTGACAGGGGGGCCCGTTGCCTGGCAACGTTCAGGGTGTGCTGGCAGCCGGAAAAAGATCGCGCAGCCCATTGGGAGGCGCCCCCGGGATATCCCTTTACGCGGCACTACGAGATTGCCTTGGGACAGCCAAGCCGCGTGGTGGAAGGCATCTCGGACACTGACATCGGCGATATCTGCCGGGCACGTATCAATAATATAAAGAGTTAGAAAAAGATTCACAGTAGTTTTTTCTTTGTCACAAGCTACAGGATTAAGGAAATCACACAGAGAAAGTATGGCCTTAATCTTTAAGTGACGGTGAGAGAATTAATTGGCTCAATGCTGCTATGTCTTTACTCATTCCTGCCTATTCTACACTTTTCTCCTCTCATCATTTGTGCAAATGGGAACCTCATGATTGGGGATATTATATACCAGCTTCATTTCATTTCATCACCTAAGGAAACTCAATACCCACAAATCCATGGGCCCTGATTGGATGCACCCCAGAGTGCTGTGTGAGCTGGGGATATCATAGCTAAGCTGCTGTCCATCATCTTTGAAAGATCCTGGAGAACAGGGGAAATGCCAGAGGACTGGAAGAAGGCCAATGTCACACCAGTCTTCAAAAAAGGCAAGAAGGAGGACCCAGGCAACTACAGGTCAGTGAGCCTCACCTCTGTCCCTGGAAAAGTGATGGAATGGCTCATACTGGCCGTTGTCTCCAGGCACATGGAGGACAAGAAGGTACTCAGGAGGATTCAGCATGGATTCACGAAGGGGAAATCATGCTTGACTAATCTGATAGCCTTCTATGATGGGATGACCAGCTAGATAGATGATGGGAGAGCGGTGGATGTCATCTATCTTGACTTCACCAAGGCTTTTGACACCGTCCCTCACAACATCCTCCTGGGCAAGCTCCAGAAGTGTGGGATGGATGAGTGGACAGTGAAGTGGATTAGGAATTGGCTGGATGGCAGAGCTCAGAGGGTGATCAGCAGTGCGGAGTCTAGCTGGAGGCCTGTGGTTAGCGGTGTCCCCCAGGGATTAGTCCTCAGTCCAATCCTGTTCAATTTATTCATCAATGACCTGGATGAAGGGATGGAGTCCCTGGAGACCTGGATGATGGGATGGATCAGCAAGTTTACTGATGATACCAAACTGGGAGGAGTAGCTGACACCCCAGAGGGCTGTGCTGCCCTCCAGAGGTACCTGGACAGACTGGACAACTGGGCGGTGAGAAACCTCATGAAATTCAACAAGGCCAAGTGCACGGTCCTGCACCTGGGGAGAAATAACCCCAAACACCAGTACAGGCTGGGGATCGATCTTCTGGAGAGCAGCTCTGCAGAGAAGGACCTGGGTGTCATGGTGGACAAGTGTGCCCTTGTGGCCAAGAAGGCCAGTGGGATCCTGGGATGCATTAAGAGGAGCGTCTCCAGCAGGTCGAGGGAGGTGATCCTGCCCCTCTACTCAGCCCTGCTGAGGCCACATCTGGAGTATTGTGTCCAGTTCTGGGCCCCCCCAGTACAAGAGGGATGTGGAGCTGCTGGAGAGAGTCCAGCGCAGGGCCACAAAGATGATCAGGGGCCTGGAATATCTGCCCTATACGGAGAGGCTGAGGGAGTTGGGCCTGTTCAGCCTGGAGAAGAGAAGGCTGAGAGGGATCTGATCAGTGCGTACAAGTACCTCAAGAGAGGTAGTGAGGAGGATGGTGCTGGCCTCATTTCACTGGTGGCCACTGATAGAACTAAAGGCAATGGCCAGAAACTAAAGCATAAAAAGTTCCACAGGAACTTAAGGAAAATTTTTTTGACAGTGAGGGTGACAGAGCACTGGAACAGGCTGCCCAGAGAGGTTGTGGAGTCTCTTTCTCTGGAGATCTTCAAGATCCGCTTGGACACAGTCCTGTGCCACATGCTCTAGGAGGCCCTGTGTGTGCAGGGGAGTTGGACTAGATGACCTCTAGAAGTCCCTTCCAACCTGAGGCATTCTGTGATTGTATGATTCTGCACCTGTTTCAATCCTTTGCCTTTCCTATGGAAAACCAGGTTCACTTCTACTTTAATACAGCATGCAACAGCAGAGTTCCTTATTATGATGAAAGATTCTGAAAACATGGAAAACTGGGAAGTGCTTTCAGTAACATTCAAAACTTGAAATGCCCTGGACTATTGCTTTGTTGGGAATTGAAAATGCTGTCTTGCCATTATAACATTTCATTATATTTGAACTGATACAGCCTTTAAATAAATTTATAAAGGTTCATTCAGAACGCAACCTATCGAGGCATATATATCTATCCTGTGGGAAATGGCACGTATTAATGCCATTTTCTGATTCTACTGCTGGCTTATGTTAGCTGCAGATCATAAGCTCCTGACAAACAAAATATAAAAAAGAAATTAATATCATCAAATGCACTTCAGGCCTCCCTGATGAAGCACAGCAGAACATTCAGACTCCTCACTTTAGTTTTTCTATTTCCTCCGATATCTGAGTGTTCATAACTGTAAAGGTCAAGAGATTTTGCAAAACTGAAAGGTAAAAGTCCTAAATTCATTTGCAAGACTCTGACATCTTTGATAATCCTATGAGCAAGACAATTCACACTCTTGTTGAAGGGATGTTAGTTTTTATCTGGAAAGATTGTTGGCACTAAATTTTTCTATTAAAGAATTACATTTGTTCAATTACTTCAATGAAAAAAAGGTTTTTTTTTTTTTTTTTTNTATTTGTTCAAGTCCTTCGATGAAAAAAAGGGTTTTTTTTTTTTCTGTTGATTGTTTACTGACTCGTTAGCAGGTATCTGATCTAACTTATCTGATCTTGAGCATTGTCTAACTCAGTGCTTAAGTTTTCCTTTCTTTGCCTTCTGGGAAAACAAAAAAAAGCAAAAAAAGCGGGGGGAGGGGTTGGGGTTTTTTTTGTTGTTGTTGTTTTTTGTTTTTCTTTTCAGTTTATTGCCTCTCTTCAGATTCTTTGGCACTATTGCACAAATAAAAATTGTTTCAGATACATAAAGGTAGACTTCATATGAATGAGCCAGACCACTAAACCCGTGATGAATTGTCCATTAAAGGAAACAGTAATAGTAGATTAAGAGTACACAATGTCATCACCTTACCCTAAATTAATCTGTTCATTTCATAACCTTTTCAAAAATGAGAAAAGTACTTCGAAAGAACTATTCAGTATTGGATTGATTGTATTATGATGTTGAATAATCATAAGAACGTTACCAAACTACTTGTTCAGGCAAGTCAAATGAAAATCTGCCATCTGCAAAGGGAAGGATCTCTTGTAAAGGCGAAAATATTGAAACATCTAATTTATAAACTATCCTTCACTAGATATGATGATCATGAAATGGTCTCAATGCGAAGGAAAGAGATTATTCTCTGTTCCTGAGGTAAAGTACTTAATTTTCCTTTTTTTTTTTTCCTGAGTTCTAAATTCAGCTCCCCTAAATTATAAAGGCTCATGGCGTAGTTAATTGCAGGGAAGGGTAATAATCTAATTTCAGATAAATGACATCTTGTACAACAGTTTGAGTGGATTACATCTTATGTCTGTATTGTGGTGTTATAAATCACCTAGTGGGAGAAGCAACTACTGGAGGAATTAAGCATTCTGTACCATCTGAAAAATATTCTAGTTGTTCACAATTTGCATTGAGCTATATGCCTAGTACTTTTTAGGACTGGAAAAAAAAAAACTTCAACTGCCCTTCTATCTTCTTATTTAAAATAAAAAAAAAGAAAATACAATTAAATACCGCAAGAATATAGCACAGGGAAGCATGAGGGAAATAAGTTAAAACAGTATTTCGTGGATTGTTATTCTTGACGTACGATTTTTTTACATGTTGTGCTTGGACAAGTTAAGAAAATTTATAGCATTTTTGCCACCCTTGCTAGCACTAAATTCTAATAATGGTCAGTAGGTTTTTGAAACTGAAAGGATGGGATTCTTATGAAGATGAAAGGCTATGATTCTTATGAAAATGAGACAGTATTGTGATAAGGGAAATATGTTAGATTAGAAAAAGTGTATTTGATTAAAAGTGAAGAAGGAAACCTTCCATTACCTCTTTTTTTATTTGCTTATTTTTCTTCCTTTTCAGAGGATGCGGGAGGGCAGAATGCTATCACCTTTCATTTTAAAATATGAATTAATGGAGAATTTGCAATATCTGTGCTTATAATCTTAAGTAGCAAAGTGACCCAGAGATTTCCTCATTGACAGAACCATCTATATTCCTCATCGACAGAACTAAAGTCCTCATCATCTTCTGAACAATATCCATTAGACTTGCTGCTGTTCACCGTCTGTACTTCAAGAGGAGATTTTCATGAGAGAATGCAATTACCCAGTCAATCCAGCAATCCAGCTACCAAACCATTTAATGTTGTGTGCCACACAAGCGTTAACGGCCTCACATTCATGAAATATCCACTTGCACTTAGGAGAATAGGTAAAGACTAGGAATATGTAGATTCCTTCTAATCTTTTTTTTTATGGACAGTCAATACAGACTGAGAGCAGAAGGTTTTTCACTGAATCACTGTGAAGAAGGAAATAAAGACACAGGAGAAAAGGAAAGTTTACAAGCTAGTTGGCCTTCTCATCACAGCCTTTTTTAGCAAGGCAAGAGGTTTTCCAAGGGGCAGGATTTTCAAGGAATCTGCTCCAAAAGGCCTGATATCTCCTCTTTATTTTTAATTTTTATTTTAATCACCTGCTTTAAGTGGCTCATGACATTTTTACCTTACAACAAGTTTCCCCTATATTTAGTTTTTGAGCTCAAATAAATTGACAGCACAATTCTACAGAGAGTTTTCTTCCGGAGAAAAACCACAACTACTGCAGTCCTCCATACATGAGGCATTCTTCCTCTTCATTCAACAACAGCTAAGACAAGAGCTACACTTCACTGTTTTCTCTTTTCATCTCAGAAGATATGAAAGAGGTCTTAAAGGTTTTCTTTTAATTCCCTAGCTAGTAAGTCTACATAGTATTCAAGATGATTGACCTAAGCAATTTTAGAAGAGTAACCACATTTTGCTTCAGCTAAAAGAAATAAAAATATTAGGAAATAGGAAGAGTATTCAGTACCCCTCTTCTAAATGTAGTCTTTTTCTACTGTAATAAAGGAAGTTGTTTTTTCTCAGTTGTGCCTTTCAATTATCTCTCTAGTTCTTTTCCTAGTATGGCATCCTATTTCTTCGATTCCTGGTAGTTTCATTAGTATTGCTAATTTAACTGCCCTCATGATCTTTGCTGTAGTAGGCAATTTACGATTTTTTTTGTACTAAACATTGCTGCTCGCTATACCTAATTCATGTAAATCAAACTACTTTTTGCTACTTTTTGTCACCTTGCTTCTCCATTCTTTCTCTTTTGACAGATAGAGAACTTTTCCTACTTACTCTCCCAACTTGTCACTGCCACTGCTGAAGAACTTCTTCTTCTCAATGTAGTCTTCCACTGACGACGACAAGCTGGAATGTAATTTGCATGAACAACTTTCAAAATCTGCTTCTAAACATGACAGTCTGCTGAGCTGCTGTCACAAGTACAGCACTAATACTTCTTCCCGTTAAGTGTGTGAAGTGCAGAGGAAGCACACAAAGGGTCAGACCCTAGTGGTGAAGCTGCTTTCCTTACTCTTCAACAAAGCAAAATGTTTTGGCAAAGCCTTTGTCAGGATTCGGTTCATGAAAAATGAATGTTTAAAACAGGCAAAGAAGTTTCCTGAAGGTGCTGTCATCTGAGAGAGTAATAAAACAGAATAAAGTCTTCCTAGAGCAGGTAACTTTTTGGATATGAGCTCAAGTGCTTCTTTGAGATAAATAAATGTTCTCTTCTCCAGTTTCCAAAGCCAGTTATTGTGTCTGGGGGTCATACTAACACATCCAGTGCCATTTTCTGGCTACAAATCAAGGCCTCAATCCACATTTTAAAAGGATATAGAATAGGAAGATCTTTCTTTTTTTCACCTTGCTGTACTAGGTCCATTTTGTGGTAATTCTTCCACGTGCAGATTCTACAATAAGTTTATCACCCCAGGTGCTGTCCTGGTCCCTTTTAGAACTAATTGTTTTTGAGTGTCTCCTTTGAAATGCTCAATTTAGTTGAGCAATAAACTATTCACAGTAGCTGTATTTGGTGGTCTTCATGACCCTGTTGGATTCTTTCTTTCCTAACCTGATGAATGGGAGAATGCTGCGTTTCTGCATGCTCGTGTCTGGGCTGTAGTAAGGCTGAGCTCGTGCTCCCAGAGACAACCATATTGCACATATCCATGGCCTCCAGGACTATGCAGTTAGCTCCACTAACTCCCACTGCTGTTCTCCAATTAGGATTGTGGTGTGCAGGTGGAATATGCGCACGCTATATACATGAACACACGAAGGTCTCTCCTTAAAGAATGGTGGGGGTTTTTGAGTCACTATTAACTGGAGTCAGAACAGCCTAAGGAAAACCACAAATGGCAATATATACTAATGTCAAAAAAGCCGCAAACTGGTTTGGCCTTTCTTTTCCATTTTAGGCTTCTCTTCCTTGTGTAAGGATGTGCTTTGATGACAATGTCCAGTCAGTTTTTCAGGCATATTCTGTTATAATTACCACTAAGCAGAGCTACTCTCACTTTCCTACAGTTGCCTACTTCTCTGGATATTCTTCATTTCAAAAGATTTATTTCTCTTTTGAAATGAAACAGGTTTCATTTCTTCTGGAGAAGCACATCTTGCTTTTAGGGAATACACTTTCACAGGAATATTGTTTATTGATCTATAATATGTTGCATTTAAATTATGTGTTGATTACATGATACCAGTATATTTTAAAAAATAAGACTTTTATGTCCTTTTTTTCTTTTCTGATTATGGTTTGAAATTGTTATCTCATTTTACAACAGGTGACTTTTTAATCTTTGTTCTGCTTGCTTTCTTTGTATGCAAAAGTCATTTTGAGTAACTTGAGTAACTTGCATCTCAACTAGGAATGGTCCTTTACCTGGGGATTTGGTAGTACTCCTGTTATTTGATCCCAACTAATATAAAAGTTGCTACTTCGAACTCTTACATTTATGACTTCAGTTTGTAAATCGGTCAAAATGTATAGCCCTATGCAAATGTCACTAATATTACCTAATTCTGAGATAATAAAAGCGTTGATTAAAAGTACCAAGGGCCACAACTAATTACATAGGTTTTAGCCTTTTAATCCAGTGCCGATATTGTGACCAGATTACTTCTGTAATGAATCTACAGTCTGTCTAACATCAACCTGAAAATTTGAAACCTTATAACTGGTGTTGAATGTGTCCAGTCTCTGAAAGAAGCAATATCTGTAGCATTACATCCTCTTTTTTTTTTTTTTTTCCCCTCAATTGAGCATTATGATCTCAATGAAAATTTGCAAGGGCCATGCCAAGGAGGGTTTCAGCAATTTCCTCCAAGACAGCTTCATGCATGATTCCTGTACAGTATACAGGAGACATAGGTTTCAAGCTTCTTTTACTCTTTGGCATTTTCTTACAGACTTTCTTTCTTACAGTAAAACAGATTATGTAGGCTACCTCCCATAATGATGCAGACAAATAAAACTGTTATGCTTTCTTCCTGCTTTTCTTTCCTGAAGAATTCTGTTCGAGGACTTACTGCTAAAAGAAATTGTCTTCACATGAATTTCACTTAAAAACAAACATACTGCAGTAACACAGAGAAAGCAACAATGGGTTCTAAATAATGAAGAGGCAAATTTTTACAGATAGTGGATCAAGTTTAACAAAATGGATAAAGTTTAATGAGTTTTCTTAGTGACCATAATGTCTTACAGATAATTGCTAAACCTTTTGCCTTTTTCCTGGTTATATTCTTGATTTGAAATTTGTTACATCTTGATATAAAGAACAGAAACCTGTTTTATATTCTTCCATATAAAGATGTTATCACACTGAAACTGAATAATTACCTCAAATGACCTTTTTTTTTTAGAAATAACCATGACAACGTTGAGATTCTTCTGAACCCTTTCTAATACCAGACCTCTGCTTTCCTTAGAGTATCAAGAACGTCAGATGCACTAAAATCCTCTGAAACAGCCCAAAGATCATATATCTAAGTTTCTTTTTCTATTTCTATAATTATTTATCTGTTCCTGTGTCACTTTCAGTTAAATTTCATATCATATTAACTATTTCTCAATCAGATAGTCTAAGATGCAGTGGAAAAAAACCAAATGTTTTAAGTAAAACTTCAAGAGAGCTTGTTGCCCTATAAAGGCTAATTTGGGTTAACATCTGTGAATCTAAACTGAATTCTAAACTGGGCATAGGAGAAAAGGACTTCATTCAAACTTGAGTCATACACTTCAACTTAAAACAATATTTTTTGAGCTTCATTTACACACCAGCCTGTTTATTCTAAAATGATTAATATTCTGGGAATATGCTGGTAAAGAGAAAAAAAAAATACAATCCCTCTGTCCCCTCCTCCTCCTAGCCCCCTAAAATAACCCTTACAACTGTGTCTTCAGCAGACTATACGGTATGAAGTTGTAACTAGAATGTAAAATAATTAAAAGGCACAATGTATAAATAAAGAAACTCTAGGGAAAAGAGGGAAGGAAATAAGCCTAACTAGTCACAATAATGTGCTTCATATTATAGAGCACTTAATTCAAGATGGGTATATAAAAGAAGAGGCAGCTATGAATCTTTATCCTCAGTCTTTCCTTCAAGACTCTTCCAAAGAAAGGAAAATAATGTTAGAGAACAGAGAAGAGAATTTTAACCAATTCTCCAGCACAAAAACTGGAATAAGTGTTCCAGGACAGAGTCTAGAACAGAAAGTTGTTGTTTTCCCCAGTTTTTTAAAAAAAGAAAAGAGGCACTGAATCTTTTAAATATATACAATCTTACTGATTTCCTTTTTATTACTTTTTTTTCCTCTTTACAAAATTGCAACATGTGACTGTGCAAATCACCATTTCTCTAGCTGCCATAATATTTGATGTGAAAGATCAATTTTGTGTGGTCCTTTCAAAGAAGCATGCAAGTGGTAAAAATCTCTTCAGAGCCAAAACAAGGGAAATGTTGATTCCTCACTTGGATGATAGTTGATGGACCTTTGTCTGACATAACAATCTGGGGGGACTTGAAAGCAGGGTGAAATCAGTCTGTTTTGACTAGCAGCTTTTGGGAGACATTAAAAAAAAAAGAAAAATGAAGGAAGGGATTCTCATAATGACCATGCTAGTGGAACAGATATGAGGGCAGGGCAAATCTTGGTAAGACCATTTTGAGGGTAATCAGTCACAGGAATATTAGAAATGCCTGAAACTGCTGTAACTTCTCTCATTAGGGTCAGAACAGTGCTTTTTGCTTTTATAGAATACATACAGTACTAGTAAGATACTGTTAAAAATTTCCATTATGGGATAATGGTTATAAAGAAAACAGTGAAATTCTTGAAGTCTGACATGTAAAGTCTAATAAAAAGCTATCAAATTCCAGTGAGACATATACAAGTTCTCTAGTGGGAAAAAAAAAAAGAAAAAAAGTTAGAAATTTTAAACAAATATATATACTTACCAGTGAAGTGGAATGACTGTTCTTTATACTGTACAACAATTACATTAAATAAGAGTTACAATCATCTTCATTTATGAGTTAATATATCCATTTTCTGAGAGAAGAGTCCTAAGTCAACTGCTCAGTTCAGTCTCTGGAAGGGGATATGTGTAATCATTCTTAATTGTATCACAATGCTCAGGATTAGGCAAAGCAAAAAGTGGCAAAACTCAGCATTGTTAAAATAAACAATTGCTGCTAACTTCTTGTCATGCATGATTTGGTTTGCTTGATAATTGATAATTAGTATTAGCTCAGTATTGATGGGACAAGAGCTCTTTAAGAAGGGGAAGATATCCGGAAAGTTAATTTTACAAGCCTTGTTATTTAAATAATTATAATCATGTGGGTCTGTTGTATTTGTTATGGTTCATTGTTTTCAAAGACCAGGTAAAACAAAAATATGAGTGTGCAAAAAAAAGAAGATAGACTTTTGAACCACAGATTTTAGCTGTCTCTTCAGTGGTTCAAATTTGATGTGAAAGTTCACATCTCAAACTTTTATTTTAAAAATTATTATGCCCAAGAAGCTTCTGTAAATTCTGTAAATTGATACTTATCTGTATTTTTAGTTCAAATCCTAGCTACTTGCCCCCAGAATTTTTTAAATCATGGGTGGGGATTTTTTTGGAAATATATTTAGGAATAAGATAATGAAATTGCAGTGTGACTATACCCAAAACCAGATCCTAAAGCTACTCAAAAGTGTAATTTGCTAATAAATTCTTCACCTCATATGCTTTTTCCTGTCTTGGAGGAATTAAGCACTTCCCAATTATAGCTGATAAATCACAATCAGTAAAGTGTACTTTTTGATATTCCTGAAGTATTTTGAGGGGTTGGGAGGAAATGCAAATCCTCTTTTTCATCCCAAATCTGTATAGAAGGTCAAATCTGTATGAAAGATCTTCAACATGTGTTCACTGTCAAGAATGTATTCACTCTTAAGTTTATTACTGGATGCAATGTTTGATCCTGTTCTGGCTTTACATCTGCTACAGAAAGCTATGTTGTATTTCTAGATGTGATACTATTTTTCATGAAAGATTGATACTATAATTCAAGACTTCTAAAATAAATTTTTAGAATTTAAATTCTGGTTTTAAATAATGATCTGTATGATACTGTTTCATCTGAAAGAAAAAGCATCTGTGTTTTCAAACTGATTATTAATTCAAAGTGTGTTACAGAAACAGCAAATCAGTACATTGGTAACTGAACATATTTCATAGAAAGGGACCTGCATGTATAGACAGTGGTGCTCAAGAGCTCCTGTGTAGCTATTAGTCTTTTTGTAGGCCCTTTGACATATGAAAAATGTGGAGAAAATGACTCTCTTGCCACTGTTATGCAAGTTCCAGTGCTTGCAGATGCAATGAATCTTCTCCCTTGTAGAGGAACTGGAGTTCCTTGGCCTCAGGGCAACACTCCTTAAATAGGAATGCCATAATTTCTTTCCCAACTTAGTAGAAGCTCTGACTACCCTCTTTAGATAGATGTGGCAAAAGAAAAAAAAAAAAAGGAATCCTATAATGTGCAGTGTCTGGAGACATGGAAGTCCCATGCCCTAGTTCCATGTAGTTCTTTTTACAGGCCTCTCAAGATCTCAGCTTGCATAGCAGATCTGATGGTACCTCATTCCTTTACAGACTATGCTTCGGATGAGGAAGAGAGAAGCATAACTTTTACCTCTCGTGAGAGCTGAAGTTAATGCTTCACTAGTGTGTTGCTATGGAATCCTAGCAAACCACATTTCAGTTACGGATACTGTTTCCATGATGGCGTGTGAAGGCTGGGATTTGAGTTTCATTATGAGTTAATGCAGGGCATCAGTTTTGAACTGACGTGTGGCTTTTTGTCATGTACAAAGGTGTACGTACATGCAAACTCTTAACCTGATTGTTGTAAACATTCTTTATTGTACCTGCACATTACCTTTCTCTGTGATGATATGCCCTGTTGCTGGCTGACAACAACAGGAATTGTGGCACAACTGGCTGCCGTGCAAGAATATTTTAGGTCTAATGTGAGACTGTTCATTCAAATTGGTATAAAAGTCTCTTTGGTGAAGGACTCCCTTGTCGCTTCAGTGTTTACTCTGCAGCAACAGCTGCCTGTTCTCATGCAGTCTATGTTCAATGGCAGAGAAATATGGTGTAGAGGGTAGGGCTATTTTTCATACACTTTGGTCTGAAATTATGTTGTCATGCAACATTACCTTCTGAAGAAATACAGCAAGGACTCCCTTAAGACTGTGTACACTTCTCAAAATGATGAAAATTATTTTAAACCTTAGTAGATTTGCCCTTTATCAGAAGATGTTTTGAAATTTCTCTCCTTCCTGTAGCTATGAAGAACAGTCAACATTTCCTCAGAATTTATTTTTCTGTAACTAAGCAGCTGGAGCAAAAAGAGGCTAAGTTCTTTCATAATAAATTTTAAAGGAATTTTGTAGACTCAGAAGTGTTTTCCCTGCTTGGGGTGAATAGGCATACTGTGGAGCAAAAAGCAGTTTTAGCAATCTAGCTACACAGCTTTCATTGAGCCTAGTTTGCAAGGAAAGCTTGCTCATGTGTGCATGTGAAATGTCACGTGCTTGTAATTGCTCTTTCTTCTTCTCATCATCCTAATAGATCTCTTCTACATCTGCTGTGCATCAAATTCTCTTTCTGAAGTCTGTGTAATTACAGAGTATGCATTCTAATAATTCCTTTAAGCATCACGAGTGCTTAAGTGTTTTGTATATCAGTTTATTCATGTAGAGGCATGCCACGGAGAGAGAGAGAGCACAGCATGAACCTCAACTATTTATTCAAATAAATGCGTCTTAAAAATCTAACTCCTGAAAATCACATTAAGGCAGAGGAAAATTGGTAAAGATACTGTAATATCAACATAGTGAAGCAACTTTATTAGTCTTTCTCTTGCAGATATCAGTCTAAAAATATTGGCTTTTCTCTTTTTACTTTTGCCCAGAAAAATACAGTTAATGTATAAGACTGTTGAAAATTAAACTATGTTTTAAGCTATGCATAAAGCTATGCTTTATGTTTTTAATAAAGACCCTTCTTGGTCTCATAAAGCTAATTTTTACATCACTTCTGTAAATTCTTTTTTTTTAACTTGCATAATTTAATGGACAAGACCTTGATTGTCTAATCATCTTTACTCCATATTTGACACCACAACTGTAACAAAAAGAGGAGAAAAAAAATGGAAAAAAAAGCTATAATCTACTACAGTATTCAATATTTGTTTTTCAAACATAGCTTAGGAATGTCAGCACTACTGGGATGAGCCGAAAGGTTATTCATGATGGCTTACCATGCTGACCTTTATTTATGACTGGAGTAAACAAGTCAGTGAGGATATACAGTATTCAGATTTTTATTTCTTCTTTCTTCTCACTTTTTAATTGTGACCTGTCCATAAGAAATTTCTTTGAAAGAATTATCTTATAATAATAAGCACTAATTAGCTGTTGAACTGATTCTAACATATGGCGCAGCAGAACTCCCCCAAAACTTGCTTGAATGGAATAGTGCCATCTGCCCAAGCTGAGCTCAGCTAGCAATCTGTCGGGATTTGTCATTTTAACCTCTTCAATAATTAAAGAGAAATTAGCACAAGCGTCTAAGAAGAGGGAACCTCCTGAATTACTCTTGGACCTGCAGTTTCTGTGTTATTAAGTGGTCTCAGGAAATATAAACATCTCTTAACACCAGTAAAAACAAACTCTATTCACCATTTTTCCTCTCATCCCTGAAACTAAGAATCTGATGTAAACCATATTTAGGCTAAAGAAGACCTGCAGATTTATAAGTTCTGCAGCACTGCCTAAAACTGTAAATTTTGTCTAATTTTATTTATTTCAAGTATCTTATCTTTAGCATTAATGGAGAGAAATATGTTAATTGAAACTTAAAATTCAAATATATGCCAAGTGTTTTTCAACAAAGAAAACACATGTGGTTTTCTGTCTTGCTAATATCTATCTTATGATTTTTGATGCTGAAAAATCTTCTTTAATTTCTTTCTTTCCTGTCTCTGTTGGAAGAAATGAACCTCCTTGAACCTAAGGGAGGTTATTTATATTACTTTTGTGTTGAAGTAACAAGTATTTCTATAAGCAACTTTGACCGAAGTCATTACCCAACACAGAATTTTAGACACTATATAATGCACACTGAACTGAATAAAAATATGAAAATATGTGATTTAGCCTGTTAACGTAACTACTGAAGAAAAGAATTTTTTTAATACTAGCAGTTTGTGGCAGGAAATACTTCCACAGGAAATAAAGAAATGAGAATAAATTGGAAATAGCAAATCATTGATGCTATTTTTCTTTCAAATTAAAAATAGCTTCAGTAATGTGTGTTTTCAGTCCTTGAGCAGTCAGTGCCTACTTTTAAATAACTAAAAGGAATCATCTTGAAATAGTCTCTGTAGATAAGAATTTTATTCGCAGAGAATCTTTCTTCCATCTCCTTGTAGCATAATGCTCCGAAAGGACAGTCCTTTATCACAAGGTAGCCTCTGATATTGTGGTAGAACTGTCTTTTCTGTCCCTTTCACTCCCATCAGATGATGGCTTTTGTCAGGTATAAAGAACGCTTACAAATGCTCTAGTTATAAACACATAGGATTACATAGCAATTATTCTTCAACTTCCAAAAAATTCTTTTCAGAGAAAAGTTAAAAAAAATCATCCAGCAACCTGAACAGAAGAAAAATCACTCTTACTTGCTTCAGAAGATCTTATTCTCCTGAGTATAGGATGAGGCAGAAAGGCAAAGGCCTGATGATGGTGACTAGGGGGAAAGCTGGATACAGAAACTTCTTCACTGTTGTGGAGAATTCCCTTTGGACATGTGTCAAGGGTCTGGACCTTGAGTCTTTGGTAGTGAGCATTTTCAAGTTACAGAAAAAAATGATGACAATTAGAATCTTTTCTAGCATTTATTTACATTATTTACAGAATAATGAGAAAAGACAGGTTTGTTTGCATCCTTCTTATTAAGTCCCTGGTCATTATCCTAATATTTCAGCTCTAGGTGGATCTACATCATTTCATATCTAATCCTTCAAGGCTGAAATAAACAGTAATTCTAACAACCAGTCTGTAAAGAGTAGTTTTAGACTTTAATTATGATCTATTTCAACTGGATGACTCAACTGAATTAATGTGTTCCCATTTTAGAAGGCATATATAACCATAATGAATTTAGGTTCCCTGTGCTGACCAACACTGGTGAGAGTTCAATTGAACAACTTTTTTTTTTTTTCTTAAGATGTTGAAAAATGAAAAATGAAAAAGTCGTAAGGAAGTAGTCATTTATTTTTGATTAGATTCACATTAAATCTGCATTAGCAGAGAATCTGTAGAATTATCAGCCTTATACCGGTAATATAGGTAAATATAGGAAAGGTTTTCACTAAATGAGGATTATATTATTTTTTATAGTTAGCAACCTAATAATTTGATTACTTCTCAGTACAATAACATAAAGCAAATATCCTATGCTCAACCAG
Source organism: Crypturellus undulatus (assembly GCA_013389825.1). Taxonomy (NCBI): domain Eukaryota; kingdom Metazoa; phylum Chordata; class Aves; order Tinamiformes; family Tinamidae; genus Crypturellus; species Crypturellus undulatus. The sequence continues at coordinate 189,210 of VWPW01000033.1, forward strand.
TAAAAAACTGAAGTTTGTGAAGGTAGCAGTCTTTTTAATAACCTGATATTTTTAAAGTAAAATCTGCTAAAAATATTGATTTCAATCATATATATCTAGAAGCTGACTGCAATTTACAAGAGCAGTTAATTTATACATATATATATATATATATATACACACTACATAATCCTCTTGTAGAAATATAGGATAAAAAGAATTAAGAATTCAATAAGTGATGCACTACTGAATGGCACAAGACAATTGGCAAGTAAAAGTATTGTAGTAGTGTTTATTCTTCTTTTGTAAACATAGTAATCAAGAAAAAAATCCACTTATTTGTTTATTTTCAGAACCTGAAAATAGCTGCTAAAACCATATGGCAAGTTTTAAATTCAGTTTAAATTCAGGCACACTTATGGTTTGTTCATATGGTTTGTTTAAATTCAGACTTGTTAACATGAAAAAATATCCATGCTATTTTGTTTTGAATGTTTGACTTATAGAGGATTCTTTGCTAGCAAAAGAAAACAATTCATAACAATATTTATAACAATATTATGTTAATTCTAAAAAAAAAAAAAGAAAGAAAGAAGCCTCACTCAGGTCTGGTCCTCTTGTGAAAAAACATAGAAACTCATTTGCTGTCTTTTAATTGATTTAAATACTATTCAACCTGCTATTTTTGGCTAAGATTCTGTACAATAGTAAAAATAAACTCCAAACAAGCAAAAAACCCACTCATTTATTTAACTGAAGTTGTGAAATGTTTCCAAGTTGCTTTTAATACCATTAGTCACAAAGCACATTTCTTACACAAACTAATCAAGTCATCCAAGACAGAAGTGAGAGAATAGACAAAAAATACACTTCTAGCGGTTTGAAGAGAGACGGAAAACTGTAATATCATGTTTGCATCTTTCTGACAGAAGTCAGTGACAAAATAAAATATCATATCAGAATGAAATGAAGAGTGACTGAATGAAATAATATGGACATAAATACTGATCCCACAGAGGATGCCCTGCTCTTGCATAAAGTTGTCACTGTCAACCCATTATGCTACAGAACAGATGTAGTAACATTTTAAAAACACTAGAAAGAAAGGATTTGTATATAACCTCATAAATCTTTGAGTTCAAACTTCCTCTATTAAATGTAGTCATATAATATCACAACTCATCACCGACACTTCATTCTCTACCTTCAAGTCTCAGTAATCTGAGATCAATGATCAGTAATAATTTGATTTTTTCATCACCCTATGGGATCCACAAATATTTTGTTACTATCTTCTAAAGACCTTGGAAAATGTCACATACAAATCTTTAAATATATTGCTTAAAAAAAAGAAATACTATTCTTTCATTTTCCTTCCTTCATGGTGCATTTTCCAGCAATTATTGTTTTTCACCTTATCACTTACATGAGCAAACTTCTGTACCATTTATCTGCTTCCGGATATCTTCTTATTTTATGTCCCTCCTAGAATTACCACCACACAATGCCCAAATTTTAAAGGCTGGCAATTGTAGTAGTGACTACTTTGATACAGAGACTAAGTTCCAACCAATATTTTTTTTCCTATGTCCTAAAATTTCACCCTCCAGTTTAAAATCATCTACCTGGAACCGAAGTGTTGGGTTATGCAAAGCTTGAGAAGAGAATAAGAGAACAGATGACCATATTGAAATAAGCATAAAAAGAGTGATGATGAAGAGAGGGGTTCTTCAAAATGGCAAGATAAGCAAATATTGGTGACCTTCATACAAACCGTCTCTAACGTCAGTGCAGTTATACCAGAATGTTTATTTTTAATCTTGTTCTCTAATAAAGCAGCAGTATTTTCAAACCACAAAAAGTCATGTCTATTTACTCAGCTGTATTACTGCTGTTAATCATTTATAGAGCATCATAAATTTGTACAGTATTTTACAACTAAAGAGATGTGTTCTATAATTCAAAGAGTTCAGGTACAGAAGACAAATCCTACAATTATACAGCAACACCCAATTTAACTGTGAGAATCAGAAAATATTACAATACAAGAAACAAAATTTATTTTCAGAGAAGGATTTCCAAGAAAGATTTTAATGCACTCCATGCACACCAACACTGCCAGAACTCCAGATCATTGGACCCCAAGCAGTAAGCCTCAAGGAAAAAACTAAAGTGTTATCCAAGTTGTTCTCACACAAACATAACTGAGATCAAAATGATGTTTTTCTATTTTTTTCTTTGATTTTGCTATTTATATACTCATGACAATAATTTCTGATAGTCTGTGGAAAAATGATTTTTTGTTTAAAAAAAGAGTGTGGAGGGAATTCAATATCCTTTTATGTGTTATCTTGTGTAGTTGTGTGGGGAGGGGCAGAAAAAAAGGTTGGAAATTTGCAGGTGTATATTATTAAATAGTTTATCACTTTTGGTGGACAAAATGGCTTCATATATGACTAGCTATACACTACAAAGAGTCCAACCACTTCCATATTAAGAAAGTGGGTTTTTAAACTTACCTATCCCCTTCTTTGAGTCCTTCTTGGCAGTTTCTTCAGCTTGCAACAACTGAATTTAGAGTGTGAATACTGAATTGCCGCTTATTGCATCAAGCAGGAAAAAAAAATTACTGGTCCATAAGAATCTGGAAACTGGTCTTGATAGATGCACTACCTTCCTCCTGAAAAAGAAAAGGGATATAAATCTATCAATATATTCAAGCAAGCTCCTATCCATACAAAATTTTAGATTTAATGAATATTAAACATAGATTCCATTTTAATTGGAATACTCCTTTATATGGAAGATTTGCTTGGCTCTTAAATCTGATTTTGGCAGGTCCAACCAAAAACAGCCACAGTGATTTATGTCATTGGAATTTGTTTTATCTTCCAGATTAAAAATTTAGTTATTCATTGTGAACATCGTGTGCCTGAAGGTGAAGGATTCATGACCATGATGAATATTGTAAACTTCTTAACCTGTTCTTCCTGAAAAAGACTGACACTGTCAGTCTTAGGACCCAGAAGGACATTGGAAGACTGAGTACAATACCAGAAAAGAAGGGTAGATACTAGGAGGTTTATTTAAAACAACCGTAATCATATCATTAGTGCAGCTTTTCTGTATTCATTTGGATGATAAATACACGTGTTATTGTGCTTAGTCTGATAACTGTATTTTGATAAGCTTGTTAAAACATTTAATTGGACTTCCAGTAAATTACTGGCACTATATATGTTATTACGTAGTCTAATGTAGGCTTATTATAAATCTAGATGTGAGAATTATGTGTACAGTTTCAAATCTTTACATCTGGAGAAACTGAAGTCTGCATTGATACTTTCACCTTTTCAGTATTCTGTGATTTGGTCGACCATCTCCGCACTTCCTTACAGTTGCGTGAACCTGGGAGGAAAAGCAGAAATATCAAAAAGGTCAAGTCAGTACAGCAAAGTTCAGTTTGACAGAATACCTTCAATAACATTCAAAGCTAGATAAAATCTCTATCATAAAAATATGAAACGAAACTAACAACTACAAGTATCATAACAATATGTGCTCTAGAGAATAGTGCTTCAAAACAAATTCAAACCCAATTTAGTGATTCATATTCTCATGAACCTGAAGTGCTGATTTAGGTAGGGGCTCTGCATCTCTTGGTTAGACTTTTATACAGGCTCTCGCTCCATCAAGGCTTTCTACATAACACATGCAGTTACTAAAACAAAGGAACAGATAGTATAATAAAATGGCTTTTAAGATGGATTCAGATTCTGGTGAGATCCACACATAGATTTTAAAGATATTCGTAGATATTCAAGTCCATGAAATCTTAAAGGAGAAATTTCATTTTTTCCTGGTTCCCTTTTAACAACAAATCTGACGCAATTCCAGCCTTTATCTAGATTAGATCCCTTGGGTCTTTCGCCAAGGGGTTCATTGAACAGGACTGATACAAGGGGAACTTGTGACAAGGACAAATGAGAAGGGCTTTGTGAGAACTTCTGGATTTATGGTTTTGTGAACATGGTGGATGAATAAAGAGTTAATGACAAAACTAAAGAATTGCATGAACTCTGCCAAAGAGGCAGAACAGTGATAAGAAAACACTGAGTACTGTCCCCAGCAGCAAAGCGGGAAAGTGGGAAGTCTTGTGGAGGCAGCGCAGTTTCATTTCACTAAAAATGGCAGTCATACCAAATCCATTCCTATAGCAGTCATGCCAGTTAATGGTGGATGTTGTTATCAGAAAGATCTTGCACTGGTGAATAAAATGAACTAAAGATCAGTGGCTGTTTCCTCTCTAGATTATTTTACTGTCTCCTTTAACAAGCTGGCATGACAGAGGACAGGCATCATTGAGCAATATATTTGGACATCTTTTTCTTTCCTTTGTCAACATGGGCCACAGCCATCTGTCACAGAATGAGTGGTGGTAGGGGTGAGTGACACAATGCGCTTCACTTGTGTGAAGGAAATAGTAATAGGTTTTATTGATATGGGCAATGGTTCCATGAGATTCTATGGCAAAATCACTTATTGTTTACTGCATGAAGGTTCAGGATAATACAGGAAATTATCAAGGACACCCTCCCACAGCATTCAGATTGGACCCCCTTGCTTTCCAAACTCCTTTTAAGAGGAGTCTTGGTGTGGCTGGATCCAATTCTAGTCCTAATCCCAGTCAACAGTTTATGACTAAGGGATTTTGTGCACAGTTATGTTTACAAGTTCAAAAGAGAGCACATTATAATCACTTACCATGAATCTGTTGTGGGAAGGGTATCTCAGCCCCCAGGAGTATCTTTGAGAGGTGTCCCTGCTCAAGGGAAGATCCTAGCATGCAGCCCGCTGCAATGCAAAAAGAGCTCAATGTGCTCTTGGGCTGTCCCCAGATTTATGGGATAAGATAATTGACCTATAGTCATTCTTTCAATTCAGAAATGACTGTTGGCTGGTGTACTTACTCACAATTTGCCTTATCTTCCCATCGGGATGCAGGCATCAGGATTGTTATTGATGGTTAATGCTTGAGTGGGGGAAGAAATCAGGGAGGCAACAACCAGGATCAGATAATGTAGTAGTTAACATCTGAATAGGGCTATGTGTGAGAAGTCAAGTTGAGCGGGGGAAGGAGCACACCTGTCACACCATCACAGCATTGCAGTGATGGCTGGCTTGAAACATTAAGAGCAAACCAGCTTTCAGTTTTCCATACATTCTTCTGAAGTTTGACAGCTGCGTAACTTAGGCAAGGAAAGTTTTTTTAGGGTGCCTGTTTCAGAAGAAATGCACTACAGTCTCTTGCTTTGGTTACTTCTAAAAGTGTATCAGGTTGAATTCTGAAGAAACAGGTCAACCAGGCTTTGACCCAACCTCAAGGTGGTCCCAGGGATGAGAAATGAATGCAGATTTCACAGACATTATTTCAGATATGAACAGTTTTCTGTCAGCTATCTCAAACAGCTGGCTGACTTACAGAGTATGCAATGGGGAAGCAACATTATCTGAAGCTGTATAAATTCAAACAAGGAAGGGGAGGGGAGGGTTTGCAACTCACACCTTTGGTTAAAAAAGAGACTTGACCAGACCATTTGTAGACCATTTGTGGAGTAATAGAGGTGACATCAGGGTATTCAGTATTAGGAAATGAGAAAAGTACACATTCTTCTCAAAAAAAATCCCTAGGGAGTCTACAGGAAAAAAAATAGGGGAAATGAGAATTTCAGATAGGAATGTTAAGCAGGAATTACTTGTCCTCATGGACCTCACTGGGAGAGCAAAGCAACACAAATTCAAAGATGTAAACAGAGGAGGGTCTCAGGAGGACTGAACATCCCATAGGTACTGCCACAAGAGAATCTTTACAGCTGGGGTGTGAACATATGAGAAGACACTTAACAGCTGAAATGTTTATTAGAGAGAAAACTGGTGGCTGGTTTTCCAAAAGCTGGTATGACAAGCAGAACATTTGTCAAGGCTGTGTTTCACATCCCACTAACTGTAAAGAGATGCTTGAAGGCCTACCTGTCTTGTACACAGTAATACAGATGCATTTATTTTTATTTTTATGGCAATATAATAAGTTCTGAGACAATTCTGAGAAATATAAAGAACAAATTGATGGCACAGACTTCTGTTCTAGTATAACAAAAATAAATATGGCCCATTGCTGAATGAGCAATAGTAGATGAAGCTTTGCAGACAGCTTATTTTTGTTCAAAGAATTGTCTATACACATGCAACTTTATTTATTGCAGCTTGTGTTCTTAAACCAATATGAATTTGATACTTACGTAGAGATTTTATAATATGGACAATAGTTAATAATATAATAATACTTCAATAATATTGTTATATATCATTATATTATAGCCATTATTGTATATATTTATTTATATTATATATAGCTACAATAAATTATATATTTTATATAATTTTTAATTTTATATAATATCAATATATAATATACATTTCTATATAAATATACAGTAATATATAAAATACATATAATAGTAATATATAATAAATATATATACTTATATAATGTATAATGTATGAATAATATATAATTTATTGTTAATAGTAATATAATATAAGCGATACTCATGTCCTGCAAAGTTAGGTGGACTTATTTCTAATGCACTTTTTTTTTCATATCAGTGTTTCTCTCATCATTTTAAAGACATCCTCATTAGGTGTTAATATAGGCACACTCTTTCCTGCCTGTTTATCATTTATGGTACATCTGTACTGTGTGTTTTGCACGTAATGTCTGTATGTAATGTCTGTATATTATGCTTTGTTAAAGATTTATAGCTAAGCAGCAAAACAGCCTGATGGCTTTCTGGGAGCACAGAGAAATCTCCTGATACTGTCTGTATCAGGCCATCAGCATGCACATCTGGGAGAAATTTTTCGAATATGCAGAGGAGACACGCAATCAAACAGTCGGATGAACAGTGACAGAGAGAAGCAGCAGCAGCTCACCATTGCAACAGTAGGATAGAGCATGAAACATCTCCTCAGATTTTTCCTAAGGTGAGAAAGAAGTGGGAAAGGGTATATCGAGTCATTTTAATAGTCATATGTACCTGCATAAATTCTGGTATTGGAGTTTCTCTCAGTCTATATGGATGTTTTAGACTGGCCCTTGAGGGAGCTCATGACATTTTTCTGTATGGTCCCTTTGGAGATTAATCCATCCTATTAGCTTCTTCAGGATGTAACGTGTTACTCAAAGCGTTTAGCATGAATCCTGAGCCAGCTTTCAATTACAAGGACTTGCATACTTAATATCTAGGTAAGTTCTTCTTTATTGATCATAAAATATGCACTTAAAGTGTATTGAGATATTAAGGAGGATGAGAGAAATTAAGTCTAAAAAAAAAGAAAAATCCTAGTTTTCATCAGTTATTTAAAAGTTGTTTTTTCTCTTATACATAATAACCTAATTATAATCCTAAATATATATCAGTGATTTATTATCTAATGAAAAATATCCTTTGATAGATCACCTTAGAAGTATGGTACATAATAATAACTGACATAACTAATATTAATAGGAATCACAATCACTGCCGCTGATAGGAAATTCAGTATGAAATAAGGTTGCACCAGTATTTCAAAAATTATTGCCTTTTTTGTAGCAAAATACCCCTCACAAGAAGAAACAAAAAGATAATATATAGGAAAATCTCATTTATCATAATCCATATTTTTACCCATATGCTCACATTACAGAAGATAACTTTTTTTAAGATGATAGAAAAAGCATAATAAGATTCAGTCATTGAATCTTGTTAGCTCAGTATAGTCAGAAATAAGACATGTAGGTTTAAAATATAATTAGCACTGAAACAGTCCTCCTAAGTACATTGTTTGATTTTGATGTCTTCAAATAAGACTAGACTTAAAGAGTGTCTTAGCAGGTTCTTTCAACTATCTTATTCAGAGTATCAGCATAAATAACATGGTACATATCCACAAGGAAACCATGTCCACCCTTCATGATCTTATAAAACATCTCTTCATTTATTTTCCAGAAATGAGTGTTCACATTTTGCAAGCCAACAAAAATGGACAAAAGGGACAAAATGGATGTAAGTGTTGTTCCTTAAAAGACAGACTTAAGGTGCAGGAATTCTGGAAGAGAAGGAATTCTACATTTTTCTTTCTTCTTGCCCATATCAAAAGCAGGAAGAAACAGAATACTTCACAGGCACATATACACACAGAATCACAGAAGGGTTGAGGTTGGAAGAGACCTCTAGAGATCATCTAGTCCAACCCCCTGCTCCAGCAGGGACACCCAGAGCATGTGGCACAGGGTGGCATCCAGGCAGGTTTGAAGATCTCCAGAGAAGGAGACTCCACAGCCTCTCTGGGCAGCCTGTTCCAGACTCACAGTAAAGAAGTTCTTCCTCATATGGAGATTAAACTTCCTATGTTTCAACTTGCACCCATTACCTGTCACTGGCCACCACTGAGAAGAGTTTTGCCCCATCCTCCCTACGTTCTCCCCTCAGGTACTTGTACATCAGTGCTTTAGCTCATGTACTAGAGACACACTCTCATGAAACCACATGACCTCATGATAAAATTGTCTCATAACAAATAGTGTGTGGAACTTAATTAGGTCACTGCAAACACATCTTGATAAATGTTTCATTTTGTATCCATATGGAAGATTTCTGATTAATTTTTTTTTTCAAAACAAAACAAAAGTATAGTTTTTGAAACTACTCTGTCTTACTAGCATTATTCCTCATTTTTTGGAGGCCGGGGCAGGCAGGGAGAGGAGAAAGAGGGAAAGGACCCCCCCAAAAAAATAAAGAAACCAGAAAAAAACTTCAGGTTCCGCATATTCTTGAATTCAGTAAATTCAGACATTTTGTGTTTCTTCCACTCTTTATTCGCTTTCTACTGTACCTTACACACATAAACTCGTAAAATTCTTGAGAGGGAACAAATACAAATACAATAACTCAGGTAGCAAAACAATTTTTCTGAATGAACTGATAGATAGAAGGAGAATGTATGCAGTAGCTAAAGACACATAGATAGCTTAAATACACAAGGAAAATATTTATGGCTTAGAAGACAGAGATGCAGAAGTGGGATCATGTTCATCAACTGGTTCTTTTGGGACAGATCTCTATTTCTAAGATCTGAACTGATTCATATAGGGGACTGATTCAAATATTCTGGTGTGAGCAATCTTGCTGCCTCATGATGAATGGCTACATTTTCATCATCATCATCTTCACCATTTCAGAAAAATCAGAAGTTAGAGAGTCATTCAGGGGTGAAGAACAGGAAAACACAGTAATGTCTGACAGTTCATATCCCCAGAGGAAGCAGCTGAGATCGTGCAGGACAGTGATCTGTTTCCAAAACACAGCACTGAAACAAAACAAAACAAAACACGACAACAAAAACTCAGACTTTTATAACATTATACTCCTGTAATTTCACTTTTTAACTGCTTTCTTCACTGACTTATAAGTCTGTATTTTACCTAAAGCATAAAACAGTCTTGTAAAGTAGTGTGACATTTTGATGGACCTACATTAAGGACTCATGCTGTGTATGCTTACAATTAAATATTTATACTGGCTTAATAGATGCTGTAGTCGAATAATTGCTATGACAGCAGAAGGATCTGATGTTGATAAACAGTTCAAAACACAATTCTGCCATATCAGATCTGTATCAGGAAATGAACAAGAAGCAAATTTAGGTCAAAGCTAAACAGTAGAAATATCCCGTTACAGTTTTTTATCTCCAGGCAACACAGTACCTGTTAGTGCTAGGATGGCTGTAGTGGCTGCTAGCAGAAACCAAAGCTTTTCTACATAGTATCTTGCAAAACAGTATTTGTGAGAATTAAAAATTATTCTAATCAATTTTTGTTAAAAATATCAAAATAAAGTTCTGATAGCCTTATTTTCCTTTGTGTGTCAAAATCCAGTTGGATGATACCACCATCAAAGGTCTTCCACCACAGGGAAGAAATTGCAAAGCTGCTAGCCACTGAAGGAGATATTCTACTCAAAACTTTTGGCTTAAAAATAATGTACTAGACCATTCCCTTGATAGATTTTTCTTCCTCTTCCTTCAAAATGACTCCTCTCCCCTGAAATTTTAATTTGGATATGTAAATACTTATTAAACTCCTTTGAAACCCAGTTTCTAATAATTTCTCTGGAGAGATCAACCTGAAAAAAACAAGCTTGGAGTGTCTTCTGTATTTTTTTTTTCTTTGTTTTGTTTTGCAAGTCTGGATCATTTTTCCCTACCAGCACAGTGTATTTCACATGCAACTGGACAACACAAGAGGCTACCCCCTGCCCCCTTCCCTCTGGCTGGAAATTTAAGCAGGATACTTAGTTGATATTCATTACATTTTTCAGACCATGAAGTCATATGAAATATAATCTGCAATGGTTGTCGCTCACTTTCAATATGACTTTTTCCTACTTTTGTCATGCAAGGAACCAGATGAAAAAAGTGAGATACTAGCTTTTGACTGCCTTTTCTTCTAAAAGAGTCCAAAAGGCACTACCATTGATTTACTTAAATATTTCTAAAATCTCATCAGAAATAAACAAATCTGCAAGAAAATGAAAGCATCATTATCACTTTATTATTCCACCTAGAAAGAGCCCTTTCCCTAAAGTGTGATCATTTTAGCAGTCTGTGTTAATCCCTTGTAAAACTCCATGTTGCCTTATAAATAAAACTACTTACCTTTTGATTCACTTGGGTAGTGAATTCACCTTGTAAAAACTAGATGCCTTTGTTATATTCCCCACTTGTTCTGAAAGTGTTTGAGTGTGCTCTTACATGCTTGGCCATCATTAAAAAAGACATTCAGGAAAAGAATTCTGTATTGTTAAGTGAAACTAAATTTGTTAAAAAAGAAAAAAAGGGATTAAAAAAAAGGAATTTTTGCTTCCTAGCAAAAGTATCTAGATGAATCTTCAGTGTTATGTTTTATATGAAGCTGACAGAAGTCCCATGCAATCCCAGGGTCTTTTCAGTAACTCAGAAGGTTGAAGTTGTGTGTACTTAGCAAAAACACTGGAAGCACAGTTAAGAATTTTGATATTTGAAAACAATTTTTCTTTGTCTTTCTTAAATTATTCATCTGGCCTGAATAGCATGCAAATGGCCATAAAATTGGAGTTTATCAGTAAAAATAACTCATAAATCACTTCTGTACTAAGGACATATACACTATTAATCCTATATTGCATTTCTGTAATGTTTTCCAGAAATGTTTTCATTTATCAGTATCACACTCTTTTTAAGCATACAAAGTATGCAACCATGCTGTTGTTCAAACCTTTGACTTGTATGTAGTATTTTCTTCAATTCATGGTCAAAGTGACCACTTAACCTGTAATTTAGATTTCCACGGGCAATGTAGTTTACATTATAGCTTATTAGTCAAGAAACAATTACATCATCATGTACACTACTGTGCTAGAACAAACAGAGATGCTGTTACCAGTGGAGTCGAGCCAGCTCATTAAAAGCAATTGTGTTAATAACACAACTGTAGTACAGATCTGGCCACCTACCACTGGCATCAAGGCAATTGAACAATGTATGATGCAGATGTTTTTAAAAAGCATAGGTTACTCAAATGGATTTATATCTGAGGGGTGGAGAGGTGAAAGTAACCATATTCTTTACTTAAAAGATGGTTAACTTGACTTACTTTTTGTGTCCATTCATGTTTTAAGTATGTGCTATATAACTCTGTCAGCAGAACAATATAAATGGGAAGGGAGCCTACAATGACTCAAACCAGGGAAGAAAGACACTGAATAGAGGGATTCAAAAGACAGGATTTGTTATGGTATGGAGGGGAAATATACTTCTTAATTGCTTAGATAATAAGCACTAAACACTCCCCGACTTTACAAAAATCGGTAATATCATCTACTAGGAATAAACAACTTCAGTAAAACTTGAAAGCTTAGAATGAGGAGCCCCAGACTTTATGGAGAAGTCTCATTACCAAATATATTTATTCTTATACTGGACAAATTCCAAGACCCTGAAAGAATACTGATTCCTAGGTGGGTTGCTAAAGGATGCACAAATTATTTTACAATCATTATAAGCTCATTAATGTAACAATTTATAGATCTACTAGAAATGCTGTTAAGTGATCCTCTCAGTCAGGAATCAACCCTCATTGTGACTTATTGCCATTTCCAATAATTGTTTTTGTAAGATGGAGTTCATTTTAATAATTTTCAACATCACAGTTACTGTCCTATTTGAATGTCAGAATATCCTTGACTAACTTGACCATACCAGTAGCTCTTAATATGAGACTCAGAATCAAGGAAGTTTAGCCTGTTTTGTGCTGGCATCCTGTGTTTGCTAACAGATACTTTTCATAATATAGTTTCCCAGCATGAAATAAGTTCAGAAGGTGACAAGGTTATCATTAGTTTCTTTAGCAGGCAGATTTTCGAAGTTATAGAACAGAATAAATATAATAGAACAGAATAAAACATTTAGCATTATAGCATTAATTTTAATAACATCTGGTCCATTGCCTTTACTGACTTTTATATGTTTACAAAGCTTAAGTCATTAGGTCTTTTTTATTAGCTGTTTATTTGACTGTTTAATTTGAAAACTAACTTTGCAGACAAGTTAAACTTTTAGATATTGTACAAAGTAAGATTAAGAAAAAGTGATGTTTCATATAACTTTAACAATACTAATCAGGACAATAAAGCAACATTCTAAATCTACTTTGAATTATTCATATGTCAAACTATTCAGTTATTTCAGGAAATCTCTTGCAACAAACTTGCAACAATCTCACATATCAAATTCTACCATTCTTCAAGAAGGCTTAGGAAGATAGAACCTTGCAACATTACGCAAAGTATTATTTATGAATCCTGTGTTTATAAATTTTCTTAAAGATTAAATAATTGTGCTATGGACTTTATCCCTTATAAGGGCTTTAGAAATATTCTGAATCTTCTGAGGACATCAGGACATTTTTTTTTTTTATTTAGACATACGGAGCCACAATAACACTGTTTGCTCACAAGGCTTGGCAGTCTAGGCAGAAAGAGAAGTAGGTAACCATTTACCAAAGTCTTCTGAAGACCCTCTTCAGACCTTCTAAAGTTATGTATCTAAAGCACAAGTCCACCTGGACAACACTTGCCCTGTACTACTGCGAGAACCTAGACTTGCTCAGACCAAAGAGTATTTCTCTATATTAAAAACAATTTTTACTTATGCCTGTTTTCATCTCGTTTCCTTTCTTTCAGGAAAAAAAAATAACACAGACATTCAAATTGGTGATTTATTATTTTCTGTATTATCATATTTAAGCCTTGGTAGTTGGTTTTAATTAAGAGAAGAGCTTTATATTATGTTTGGGTTAACCAGAATTTGGATTGGAAGACAATTGCCAGATTAATTTCTACTATTAAACAAATTGAATAACTACTGTTAGTCAGTCTAGCTGAAGTAAGTAAATGGTATATTTGTAGAATATTGAGAGGTGTATTTTCATTGACATAAAAGAAATCAGAAAAGATTATTTTCCAGAAACCAAAATGAAAGTTGTCCCCTTTATACTTCTCTTGTTGTTTTTCCAAAGTAAAATAAGTATCATCTCAGAAACAATCAAAAATTAGTGATGTTTGTCACTTTGAAAAAAGCCATAAGAGAAAAAAAAATCAAAATCTTGGCACCTCATAAAATACGTCAAACACGTAGTTTGACGTATTGAAGTAAGAAGACACGGTGTGTAATAGAATAATGCTACAATCTACTTTGCTAATGCCATTACACTTTTCCACCAAATGAGAATTCACTTTGAAGAATTAATTAGATCTGCATAGACTTTTCGCAGTAAATGTATGAAACATTCATCTCTGCTTCCTAGACTTTATGATCAAATTCTAAAATTAAAGGGATTCAAAAGGCTTTTCCAGTGCTTCACAACCCCCATGTTTTCTTTCTCTTTATTTTTAAAGAGTTAGTTATACACATCTAGTAGTAGCTGTAACACCAACTAATTAAAGCACATTGACTCTGTTCTTCTAGGTAACTCATTCCAGCCAAATCTCCTCTAGCCTACATAATCTCAGGTATTATAAAGAAGATACAGCTAGGTGCACCTCCATCCTGAGGATGGATGAAGTTTCATTTCAATGCTCAGTGAAATAGCAAAACAGTAGAAATTATGTCCTTACTATCACAATAATAAAAGTATTGTTTTCTTTTCTGTTAAGTAGTTTTTTTGTCAATTTAAGTTGCTATTAAGACTACAATGCCATCGAAGATAGGAACAATTAATGTGAACGCTTGTAAGATTGTCACTGCTGTAAATATTTTGAGGACTTTTAGAAGAATGATGAAGGTAATATGTAAATAAAGTACAAAGAAAGAGCAGTATTACAACAAGATGAAAAGCTATGTTAGGCAGACAGTCCACAGAATAACTAAGCTCTATTTTAAATGCAGAAAAACACTGTTTATTTTGGAACCAGTGTGAGATGCCACCTTCAATACTATCATATTTTTCTTAACTCAAACTTGTAATCTCTTAGATAATCTTATTTTCACTACCAAATACTGTACTCCATTCTAACTCAGTTCCAGACTTAGTTTATACCTCTTCCAATCATCCTAATAATTTGAAGGGAAATCCCTAAAAATTTTCCAATACTTCTCCAAACTTTCAGGGTGAGGCCTTTCTGGGTCCATACAGGTAAATCTAAAATTAATTCATGTATTCTAAGAGAGTCAGTAGGGATTTGTTTTCCATCTTACCATGTTCAAAGATTTATGGGGTGGGTTACCATAATTTAAGTATACACAGTCTTTCCTTTAACCCTCAAACTTTTGCAGTCTTCTCATTAAGCGCACACAAAAGGCATAAACAGCTTGAGATTATTGACAACTTCTTTTTTAAAGAGTTAAATATTAAGTTATATTTGAGGAGTCCTGACTTATCATATGAGGTTTGCATGAGAAGTCACTTTAGATATGTAAAAAATGTCGTGGCAAATGGGAGAACACAAAAAGCATACAAGGGATTTACTGATTATTTTGACCAGCAAACAAACCCCTGCATTGAGAGAAGGCTCAGTAGAGATGGTGAAGAGAGATGTGCCTGGGAAATTCAGGATGCCTATAGGGAATGACTGGGCACAGCTATTGCAAGGAAAGCTGAATTTATCTCAGTAGAAGCGAGACCAGTGAGTAGTCTTTAAGCTAAGTGGCTTTATTGGTTAGGTGGGTCAAGCAGTTGGGTAAAATGTTTCCCTCCAGAGTTAATCAAGAGAGTGAACGTCTCCCTGAATTAGTCAGACTGGGACTAGTGTGGGGGTACATATATGTATGTCTCAGCCCTACATGGACTATAAAATCTGTATGATGAGTCCAGGAAGGACTTTGAAGAAAGTAGTGGGCTTGAGCTGTCTTCAACCTGCATATTCCTTTTCCGTGATCAGGCATGTCTGGTGTTGTGACAGTGGGCACTAGTAAGACACTAGCATCACATTTGTACTGTGATTCAACTGTATATTGAAATTGTTATGCTCTGCTAAATGTAACCCACACTCATATTGTGATTTCAGCAAACAGCCGTAACATTCTGCTAAATTAAAATCCTATGTAACATCAAATATCTACAAATCATAGAATCATAAAATCATAGAATGCCTAAGGTTGGAAGGGACCTCTAGAGGTCGTCTAGTCCTACCCCCCTGCACACGCAGGGCCACCTAGAGCACCTGGCACAGGACTGCATCCAAGCGGGTCTTGAAGATCTCTAGAGAAGGAGACTCCACAACCTCTCTGGACAGCCTGTTCCAGTGCTCTGTCACCCTCACTGTCAAGAAGTTCTTCCTTAAGTTCCTGTGGAACTTTTTGTGCTTCAATCTATGGCCATTTCCTCTGGTTCTGTCAGTGACCACCAGTGAAAAGCGGCCAGCCCCACACTCCTCATTGCCTCCCTTGAGGCACTTATAGACACAGATCAGGTCCCCTCTCAGCCTTCTCTTCTCCAGGCTGAACAGGTCCAGCTCCCTCAGCCTCTCCTCATAGGGCAGGTGTTCCAGGCCTCTGATCATCCTCGTGGCCCTGCGCTGGACTCTCTCCAGCAGCTCCACATCCCTCTTGTACTGTGGGGCCCAGAACTGGACACAGTACTCCAGATGTGGCCTCCCCAGGGCTGAGTAGAGGGGTAAGATCACCTCCCTCGACCTGCTGGAGACGCTCCTCTTAATGCATCCCAGGATGCCATTGGCCTTCTTGGCCACGAGGGCACACTGCTGCCTCATGGTCAACCTGTCGTCCACCATGACGCCCAGGTCCTTCTCAGCAGAGCTGCTCTCCAGCAGGTCGGTCCCCAGCCTGTACTGGTGTCTGGGGTTATTTCTCCCCAGGTGCAGGACCGTGCACTTGGCCTTGTTGAATTTCATGAGGTTTTTGACCGCCCAGTTGTCTAGTCTGTCCAGGTCCCCAGCTTCGTATCATCTGCAAACTTGCTGAGGGAGCAGTCTGTGCCGGCTTTGTACTATCCGCACATGAAATATCCAAAAAAAAAAAATGTTGCTATTTTACTGTTTAACTGTGGAAGTGCTGCCTAACCTATCGGATATTGCACTACAATCGTGCACCCCTCTCCGGTTTTTAAATTGCTCCCTATGTCAGATTTCATCACACATGACACTTGTGCACTAATTTCAACCTATTAAGAATTTTGTAGTTTAACAGAATACACAGCTAACATACTGTTACTGCATTTAGCTAATAATCAAATTTTTAAATGATAAAAGAGTTTTTCTTCACTGGAAAATTTCTAGAACCTGAATGTAAACTCCCTAGGAATTTTGGCCAAGTGAGGTACAACGCTAGCTAGAAAGATACAAAATAAGGGACATTATGAATAACTTGCCTCAGCTTAATTGAAGATCTGTAGCACTTGTGAGGCCACAGCTGGCACACTGTGTCCTTTCTTGGGCACCTTCTAATAGGCATCACAAAGTGGGGAACTCAGAGAACAGTTGCTTGAATGGTTAGGGGACTTGAATGTGTGCTATATAAGGACAGACCCCTTCTGCTTGATGTTAAAACTTTCTCTTGTAAGCATTAATTTGAGGAATTTTTAGCTTGTTAAAAGAGTCATATCTGGAGTTCCAAAGTTAAAGCATTCCAGTAGACTTTTCAGCAAATTCTGTAACTAGAGAGGACGTAAAATGAAGACGTTCAGACTTGATTGTAAATTACCTAGCAGTGTCATCTATGCAAGATGGCTTCAAATTAGTGGAGTCTTGTTTAATGGACCAATTATTTCCCTATTCTAATTAATGGCAGCTTCAATTAACAGTACCTAACTACCTGGAGAGTTTCATTTTTGTCTATTGCTTTGCACACATATGCTCAAGAATTTTAATATGAAAAGGTTTTCGTAAAAGCAGTTGAATTTTGTACAAATATCTAAAATGCTCCTAACCACAATCCCACATTTATGTCCACCTTCCTGAGCCCCTCTTAAGTGCTATTTATCCTGTGGCAATTGCAAGAAAACAATATATGCAAGTGCTCGGAGCAATGTTATGCAGGCGTAAATAAAATGATTATTTGAACATCCCAATTAAGTAAAGGTGAAACAAAATATGTTCTTGAGACTCCCAGAGCACTCAGAATCACTCTTGAGAGGTCGGAGGTGAGAAATCTTATGTGAGACCTGAACACAAATCTTTGGTCTAGACAAGATGTATTTGGCATATGTGTATTAAATTTTACTTTACATTTGCAATAAAATAGTCAATACTTAAGAATTAAATATTTGGCAGCAAATTATACCAGGATGCATAGAATATGAACATATATATCTACAGTGAATGTCACTACTGTGATTAACACTGACAGTACAGAAATATTGTATCTCTAAAATAAGGATTGTTACAAAGGAATATATATTTTTATTTGTTCAGTAAATTAAGATGATAAAACTAGTTTGCATTCATTTTATGGGAGTAGGACTTTGCTCTCAAATATTTCCTTTATGTGTTATCAGCTTATGTACCAGTCAGGTCCTACATAAATGCACATATATACTGTACAATTATTTTGGATTATATCGCTTATTTTGTACAATATTAGATTAAATTTGTTTTGAAATTCTACTGTTGCATTACCACTCTAACTCTTGAATATATTTGATTAATACCTCATAGTTTTGCAAAGCCTGTCATTTTAAAACACCCATCTTTCAATTTCTTTTCTGTGAAATGGTATGCCATATTAACAGTAATTAGAAAGAATTGTGCTGCATACCCTGCACCTGCACAGATATTTTCAGCATAATGTTCTGTTAATCTTTTTAATAATTGATTTTCCTTTTGAATCACCACTCAATATGCTTTAGATTCTCAGCATTATATAAGTAATAAAAACAAAACATTCACGATTTTGAATTCTTGCATTCTGCAGTTCAGTGAATTTCATTACCTAGAGTGATGGAATATGTCTGGAACTAATGATGTGCAATTCCTGTACCTTAGGAGGACTTATATGATATATTCAGCTAGCTCTTCCTTACTTTCCCCTGAAATAGGTGTGCATATGCACACACACATACACATACACCAAAATGTTTTGAGTCCCAGAAATCAATCTTGATATTACACAGTGAAAAAAAAAAAGTATTTTTAGATTTAGCATGATACTGGGGTGCAGAGTACACCTGTTCTGTAATATGTTGTTGCCTAAAGCAAATAGAATAAAGGGCAAGAGGTTACATGCTAGGTAGAGGTGAAAAAGAAAACAATTGTAAAAGTGCTGTTAGCATTTGCAGAAACATAGATTGGCAACACCCTCAGCAGGTACTCCTGGGACAGCTCTTGCTTGAAATCTGAACTGACCTGTTTTTTATCAAAACAATTTTGATAAAATATCTTTCCCTCACTGAGCACTGAGTGCAGGATTACACTGTGTAAAGGAGTCACGAGGTCCCTAGTACTGCTTACATTTACTCGGTCAGGTTCCAGCACTCACAGGCAGACTGATGCTTTATCCTGAAACAAGGTCGAGACTCATCATTCTGACACGTAACTACTGGGTCCATGAAAATCCTATGAATATAGATCAGAAAGAGTGACTGGGTGGAAGTATGATTCTAAACACAGAACAGCAAGCTTAATCATACTTCTCCTATGCAAATATTTGATGTGAACTTCTCTAACTCTCCCCCAAACGTAACTCCACACACAATTTTCTTTTTTTTTTTAACTCCTTCTATTATTTTGTTAGACATTGTCTTGCATAGAGAGTCCAATTGCTGATGTAAATAAATGAAAGGTAGCTAAAAGCATTTCTTTTGCAGGATATTGATATGAAAAAAAAGAGTTCTTTAAGTATTGTAATAGATAATGCAACAGACATACAAAAGGCACTTATTTTTTTCCAAAAATCTTTGTGTTTCAATGAATGGAAACATTCACCATGACCTGGTTATTGTTCTAGTATTCCAAAGTACAGTTGTTAGGTAGGATGGGTAGGGACACCTGGTTCCCAGCTTCAAGCAGTTTGACAGTCTGCCTGAATCCATATGCATCCATTTCACTTAAGACAGGCATAAAACTTCAGGTTTGCCATAAAGAACTGCTGTTACAAATCATAGAGAAACGCAAAACAAACAAACAGAAAAAAAAAAAAAAAAAAAAAAAAAAAANAAAAAAAAAAAAAAGAAAAACCACCCCACTCAATTCATGCACTAAGGATACTAAAACACAGAGTTACTACATTAAATTATCATGCAAACAATGAGGAAACAGTCACAAAATTGGCAGCCACTCCTTCGACTTTACAATGAATTGTACTCCTAAATACTCTCATCCCAAATTTAGCAATCTAACTTTGGTATTACTGCTTTCCTGTTATAAAATTCCTTCCCTAATAAGCAAAGTTCATCTTGGAACAACTTAAACTCTTTCCTCTTGATATTTATTTTCTAATATTCTCTAAAGCTCACCACTCATTCATAGGTTAAAAACTACTTTTTTCCTCCTCATTTTAACTCTAAACCTATGTGACAGATCAGTGAAGAGAAGAAGGCTCAGAAGGTACAGGCAATAGCAACGTGATCATGAAGCTCGGGAAAGGAGATATGGAATTACTGTGGAGAAAGCTAAATTTATCAGTACAAAAGGGCCGGATGGGAGCTCTTGCTGTAAAGTGCTCCATCAGCTTAGCAGATCAGCTAGCTTTGCAACTTTTTGTCACTGAGTTGATCAGAAGAGTGCAAATGTCTTACTGAGTTAGCTAGACCATCATGCTTTGCAGGAAGGGAATAACAATATAACTGTATCAGCCCAACACAGAATGTAAAAAATGAGCCAAATAAACAAGCTTTGAAGAATGAAATAGGCTTGAGTTGGTTTCAGCTTGTGTATGTCTCTCTGGCAAATGGGGACACCCAGCAACGTGGTGATAAGCATGTTATAGAGACCCATCATAAGAACCAAATTTGTTCTGTGATCCAACTTCAAATAAGTAAACTTGATATGAGGCATTAAATCCCCCATATGTGGGCTATTTAAAACAATCATGTCAGAGGGTGTTGAACTCTTTGGACTTGTTTCTAATTAGTTCTACCAGATTCTTAAAATTATTGCGTTTGAATAACTACATCATTTTCCTCTTCTGTTTTTGTTACTCCCAAACATACTTAAAGAGAGTCAGTATCATTCTCAGGGCTTTTGTACTGAACTAGATAAGTGGATGGGTTGGTTTGGGAGTGGTTTGTTTTTGTTTCCTTAAAATCAATGCTTCTTCCCTGAACATCCTAGCAGAAAATCACTATGCCTGCTGCAAGTTAATCTCTTGTGATAATAAGTGATCCAAATCACATACACATACACACATATATCACAATATACTAACTGAGATGTTACCTGTACTGTGTATACTGGCACCACTTTCTTTATTATCTTTCTCTTAGCATCGCTTTAGTCTATTTTTTCAAAGCTATTTCTCATAATGATTCTATGACTGAAAAAATATACTCAGATATCATTCCTGTTCTATCATCTCCAGCTAATGAGATGTAATAATAATAATGCTGCATTTCTGTATAGTAGAAATTCTCATTATTATTCCATTAGTACATGACTTTGAAATTTTGTACTAAGGATCTCTTTCTTTTACTACCAGGCAACAAGGTCTTCTAATTATTCTTTCAGTATTATCTCATTCTTTACAGAATCAGCAGTACCTCCAGATTACATGCAGAGACCTCCTTCAGGATATTAATGAGCTCATCTTTACAGATTTAGGCAAATTTCATTTTTTATACCCTTATTAAAAAGACCAAACAAATAAAAAAGTCCACTGAATATTGCCATCTTCCTGACATGCTTTCACACAGTCTTGTAAGATAGATTGGTTTCAACTCCAAATCTCGTTTCCCTTCAGGCAAAGATCAGTATAAATAGTGCTACATTTTATGTCTCAAATGGGCACACATAAACCAATAATTGCACATTGCTTTTTATTATTGCTTGTGTTACGTTCATTACCCTCACTTCCATGAACAATTAGAAGAATGAATTGTCTTCAGCAAGACCTTGTTTTGCTACTCATAGTCCTAGCTGTACCCACACAGGTAGCACATTATTGATGTGGAAGTTAGAATTTGCTGGAAAGTATTTCCTGAAAAAAATGTGTGGGTTGCATAACATTTATTATATTTCTTACTAATCATATAGAAAGTTGAGATGCATAGTCCTTTTTCAGCAATTGCTGGATTCAGGGAATTTTATTTTAAAATAGTTACCTTGGAAACTATTTTTGTTCAGGAAGCTTTTCGTAATGTTTCTGTTGGCTGTTTGGATTTTGTAAAGCTATACTATTCCTTCTAATAAGGTATTGTCAATCAATAGTTGTCAAACTAAGCAGAACCGCGTTGCTAATCAGACTCTGGTTCTTATAAAGGTTGCAGGATTTCCTAATAAAAATGTTAAGAAGCACCAACTTTTGGCAGGCTTACAGAGACTTTTTTGGGAAAGGATGATGACGCTTATTTAAAACATCTAGTCCTCAGCTGAGAGCTCATATAAGATGTTCAAAAATTAGTAACCTTTTCTGAAAATACTGGATTTCATATATTGTTGGGAGATATCAATAAGATCTTAGGTCCCATTAGAAATAATGGTGACCTTTATATGACATCGGGTCTGGGCATGCGTGGTTGGATTTTGTACAGGGGGGTCCCGATGCCCCCTGTGCGACCCTGGAGGCCTGGCGCATGCTCAGTCAGGCCTGCGGGCCTGACTGAGCAATGCCCAGAGCTTCCAGAAGAGTTGAGAATCCTGAAGGTGGGGGCCAGGAGCATCTGCCCCTGGCAGACCAGCCGCCCACCAACGGGTTTGGTCCAGTCAAGAAAGACCACCACATTTGCATGCACCCAGTTAAATCCCTAGTTTTCCTCTCCCCTCCCCTTGTTAAAACCTATATAAGTTGTTGTACCCCTTTAATAAATAGCCCCATTTTTGCATCTTGTGTTGTTTGGTATTTTACTTTGGAGTACTCCGCACTTTTCTTTTGCCGTCATTGACCCAGATCCCCTAGGGGGAGTTATACTGGGCAGCGACGGTGATCCACGCCTCAGAGCACCTTTGGGAGCTGTCACCCGGGACCTGAGGCCTAGTCCGGGAGGAGCATCGGCAGCTTTCCCCTCGGCTGTCACCGGACTGGTAAGGGAAAGCCTCACCCCTGGGGGTGGAAGGGGAATTGCATCCCGGTCGGGGACAAATTTCACGTAGCCCCAGAGATCCCTCGCGGGGTACCGCAGCACCGCGCGGTGGGAGGGCCTACTGTGGCGACTCGGGGACGAGGAACTGCCGGGTGGGCCTGCTGAATAAAGATCAATTGGGAGTTATATCGGGACGGACACCTCCCGACAACATATAAAACAAGGGATCAAAAATTTTAAGATTGTCTATGCACAATTTATATGGCCAGTATTACTGCACTCACAATAAGGGCATTTTTTTTGTATTTGAATGTCAGCTGCATAATACAAACACACTGTTTAAAATAATGTTGTTTCTGTTTTCCCTTTTGTGCTACAAGACTGATGCTTCAGCCCTCTACAAAGTGGATTTTAAATCTCATCTTGTGGCATAATGTAGGCAGGATGACGTTGTTATTTTACCTTTGTTCTGAAATATTATGGAAAATTCTACCTTTTATTTCTCATATAAATCTATTTTGAATGGTTCATTAGCTCCATCACTAGCACGTACGAGAGTAGCTGGAAGTTGAGAAAGATTAATGAATGCTTGCTGTGCAATTTTCTTCAAAAACTTATAGTTCAGGAAAAATTAAAAAATATATATATACATAATGTCCTAGTGTATAATTATGTTTCCTTGTAAATGACAGATTGCAAAGTTCATGATCATGTGGACATCATGTTACTGCTACATAATGAAATTCTGGAAAGCACTGTTAATTATGATTAATAAATAACATTGAAGGAATTGAGAGTTTTAACGAAGAGAGACCTAATAATTTGCAGACTGCCCTAGAACTTAAAAATGGCTTTTAGTAATCTATAAACAGTCAGGAGAATTCACTCCTGGCCAAAATTTTAAACTGTTTGTTTCTTGATGCTAAATTGAATCAGGACAGCAAACCACATTTGAGTTAAAGAGAGCTTAATACTCACTCTGAACCAGGCATGAAAGTACTGCTTTAAGTAATAAGTACATCACTTTAATATTATTTTTAAATATTTAGGACTCTGACATTGCAGCAAAGTTAGCCTAAGTGATGATATTATATCATTATAGTATTGCTACATCCTTTGCTTTTAATGGGATTTCAACACCATATAACAAGCAAAAACATATTTTTGTTAAGTACAAATCAACAACAAATACCCTGAGAAATAATCTCATTTTGATGAGGAAAGGTAGGGAGAGAACTAACGTTGTCTGTCAGTTATATCAGTAGTCAGCCCCTATACTGAAATAACCCATGTCATAGTTGTACTATTATTATGCGTCTGCTGTTCCCTCAAGTGACATTAATACATGATGACAAAAATGCTGGTTCTGCCACCAGCTAAAAGAAAATCTTATTCTGCAGTTCTCCTTCTTTTTCTCTCTTATAGCAGTTTGAAAAATGTTACAGTTTAAGGCAGTAATAGTGTTGTAGGCACTACAGTGACATAAAAGTTCATGATTCTCTCCCTACAAACCTTGCTACCGTTTTATACTGATATTATTTTTCTGTAGATTGCTTTTTTCCTGGTAAATTCTATGGACTTTTGCCTGCACTGTAGAAAATTCTGTTTAGATTACTTAGTAGGGACTATAGAGTAGATGGAAAAGTCTACCTGCTGCATAGGCACCTAAGGCAGGCAGCTCTAATTCAGTGTGAACACGAACAATATGTGATTGTACCTAGAAATGTGACTGTGCCTCAAAATCCCATCTGTAAACCAGGATCTAGCAGGTTCCTGAAACATAGCAAGAGAGGAAAAAATCTTTGCTCCCAGGAGTATGTCTACATCACAGTAAACACAAAACAAACAAACAAAAATAACCTTTTTTTTGTCTGGGATCTCTAGTTTGAAACCTCTAGCACGCATTAGCTAGGTTCTCAAACAACAGGGCACAACTGTGAAGCTGTGGACATCTGTGCTATTCATATCATAGAGAAAGTTTGTAAAATCTGGTATATCTATTTGTAAAATTTTGACTCTGTTTTCAACACAGGCTAGTTTAGATCAACATAAGAAACAAATCTTTAGCTCTCTGCTTGAATAAACACATATTTGACCTTACAGTTCCCACTGATTTACTATGTCCAGGTATTGATTTGTGGTTCAGATTTTGTGGCCACTCTAGACCATAGTCTCCAAAGACTGTACTGATGGTAAATATAAAATTAGAAAGAGATACATAATGAAATATTACCCTAATAATAAGTTTTAGTTTCAGATCTTAATGGAGAACACATTGCATTCAGAGAAAAAGCACATGCAGATTTCCACAACAGGGAAAGACATGCTAATATATAGATGTACTTTTAAATTTTCACTGAAGGCCTCAAGCTTATGAAAGCATACATTTTCAGATGAAATTAATATATAACAAAGTATTTACTAAGTAGATCTGACTTACAGAATTAAGGTTTGAAAATAAAAACATGAGAAGACAGACATTCTTGCTTCATTCTAGAGAGAGTAGAATAACTTAAGGGTTTATAATTCTAACAGGATATAGAGACCTTAGCATACTCTCTATTTTTAGGTGTAAAATCAGAGGAGGTTTTTGTGTGACAAAAAAAAACCTTATTTGATTAGCCTGAGAAACTTGAAAACTCTAAGGCAAGACAAGGACAACTACCCTCTACAGAATAAGAGTATCCTGAAATGTCATCCTAATCACTGTCCACCACAAGCTCTCTATAGATTTCGGTCAGTTGAGTTAACCTTTTTTTCTGGTTAGATTTGTGCAATTTTCTCCTTTTATAAAGAGCTAATTGCTCCAGGCAATTAGCAAAAATCTACTGTAAGGGACTGTTATGGATTGTGTTTTGTGGAAAAATGGCCTGGAAAAGGGGAAACCTAGAGAAAACCTAGGGCCTAACAGAAGTTTTGGCATTACCGCAGTTTGCTTGGGGTGATACACAGTTGCCACTTCCAGGATGGCTGGTAGGCACGGACTCTGCTCCTCCACAGTTCCCTGGGAAGCACAACCTGCCCTCCTAACAGCTGCAAAGGGGAGTAACAGAGCTGGAGCGGAGTGAAGACACTGTGACCAAACTCTGCTGCACTCCCTGTGCTAGGAGCTGATAGCCGCATAGTAGCTGTCCAACAGGCGATACACGATAACATGTCCGGTGCTGAGCCAGCAAAGGTGGCAAATCACTCCTTTCAAATGTACTTTGATTGAACTTTGCTCGTTATAAGCTCATTATAATGCCAACACACACCTCCATCCCAAAAGTTACCCACCTCTGAGGTATGACCACTCCTCACTGAGCGTGCGCCCTAGATTTTCGATTGACTGTACCTTTAAATGAAAGCGAGAAACTTTTTCACCAATCAATAACAATGTTAAGTATGACTATTGTCACTCAACCTCCATCTGAAGGTAAAGAAAAAGTATAAAAGGTAACTAAAGATGAGAAGTGGGAGGAGAAGATTCCATTGTAGCAACATTTTCAGTCGATAGGCTGAACTCCCTTTCCTCCCCGTGGGTTGGGACGTTGCCTGAGGAGACTCAAGACTGAGAGCCTTCTCCCATCTTCTGTGGTGAGTGATGATTGCACATTTGTACATCAGAGCTAGCTAAAACCCCGTGCTGTAGTAGAGAATTTCCTATACTGACATCCAAAACCTGCTTTGGGAAAGTTGCATTTGAATAAACCATGCTGTTTGTGAACTCAACTTCTTGTTTGGGGGGCGAGTGATCGGACCTACAGTTGACAGACTGTTCGTGAATCTGATACTGGCAGAGTCGAGCTTATAGTTGATCACACTATTTGGGAACTCGATTTGCTCCTAGGAAGGCGATCGAACCTACGGTCCTCAGACTGTTCGTGAATCCGATACTGCCGGAGTTGAGCTTATAGTTGATCATACTATTTGGGAACTCAGTTCGCTCCTAGGAAGGCGATTGGACCTACAGTCCACAGACTGTGAATCTGATACTGATTTGATATCTCCTCCCCAGCCTCACCACCACCACTATGGCTTTCAAACTGCAACATTTTCACACGTTTGTCTTGACATCATTGACACATCATTTACCTGCACAATGCCCTGACATCTTGTCTCTGGAAAGACTATAATATCAGCTATCTACTTGGCAATGGAAGATCAGCTCAAGACCTAAACAGTGATATTCTCAGCAGTACTCACCAGAAGAGTTTGCATGCGAAACGGGGGTGAAGAGGAATACAAAAGCACAGAGCACATACAGCATGAACAACACATACCAGAAAACTTCTAAAAGGAGCACATATTCCACCCCCAACCAGGTGCGGAACATCACCTGCTCCGGCGTGCATGGCCTTCTATCCCGGAACATCACCTGCACCGAGATGCCTTTACCTGCACCCAAGCAAAGCCAGCGACACTTAGCCAGACTGGCGGTGGTGGTGACTATAACCTTGTTGCATCTCTCCCACTTGCTTGCTTATCATTCTTTCCTTTTCCCTTCTTCTTCTCTCTGTCCTATTTGCGCTTATGAGAATAAAGCTAACAAGGTTGTATGTCATTTGACCCCATTTGTGTCTTAATCTGTAATCTGGGATTGTATTGAAACCTCCCCTGACATTGGATCGGAACATCTATTAAACCCAGCATGGAGGCCAGACGTGGTCAGTCTCACAGTGTTGCTGTACAGGAACATCCAAGAGGACAGCCAAAAAATTAACAGAAAAGGTGAGCTCCCCTAAACTCTGAGGCCCTGGAGTCTATGGCTTCAGCTTCCGGAGCCATCTGATCATGACTGGTCCAAATGCTTCAGGACGCTGAGAATGAGACCATTGCACTGAAAGAGTTGAGTGCAAGCACATGACTACTACAGCTATGCAACTGTTTGAATGGCGGGAGGAATTTTCACCTGTTGTCAAAAATGAATCCACCCATTGTTTGTATAGGATAAGAAAAGAGTGAAATTTTGTTGGCTATTGGAGTTGCTCCTGATTTGGATCAAGAATGTAAATGAAAGCAGAGTTTCAGTAAAGAAATTACTTGACATTCTGTGCATCTCTCAACATTATTAGTGTATTTGATCATTTACATTCATCGTAAAGCAAATCAATCTCTTAAAGGACAGTAAGAGTTATTGGAACCAGACCTTTATGAAACTTTAAATTATTGTAATTTTTTCTTAGGTAAGCACTGAACATTTCATTAATACAAGAAATCCTATACTGCATTTTTTAATGAGATGGAATAGCTGCCAATTGTTCTTTCTATTGCTGAGGTGCTATTAAGAATATTCTTTGCAAATGAAATCTCCTTCAGTTTAGCACAAAATTATATCCTTTGCATCACAGAAAAGTTATATAATTGCATACAAATTATATTTCAATCATTTAGGAAAAATAGTTATCTTCTAAATTTAATTTAAATATCTACATATCAATATCTCTACCTATCTGTGTACTAGAGAGATTTTCTTACTCTTTATCTTTTTTTATTTATTTTTTCTTAACTTTGACTCTTTTCAGTCACATGTTTCAGAAGCAAGAAATTGACCTCAAAATGTTTGCACTATTAACATTCATTAATTTTGATAAATGTAATGCCAAAACTCTACTTGAACGCAATAATCAAACTAAAAACTATTTTGTGATATATATTACTACATTTGTTTAGTAATATACTTAAGTTTTATGGATTTTATTGCCTTTGTGCTGACCACTTCTGAACTGTTAACAGTTCAGAGAACTGCAGAGTTATATATGTATGTTTTAACTACTGTGCTCTGAACAGATATTTCCATGAGGTTGTGAGGAAGAGGGATATTATTTTTAGTAACAGTTCCAGAAATACATTCTTAGTTTGCAGGAAACGAAAGGCCTGAGATACAACACACTCAGAGGAGGAAAAAAATATTTGCTGACTTTGTTTTTCTGTGTGTTTCTATGATCCAACAGCTATTTCTTTTACAAGTAGCTCAAAACTAGTCAATCTCAAAAGATATCTCTAACAAAAGGAGGAAAAATAGCTCTTACTGCTACCTTGATTTCAAACACAACATTGCAGAGTCCATGTTAATAAAAATGAGTAATTAAAAAAACCTTAAGCATACACCTGTGATCAAACACACATTTCTGTAGGATTGAGAATTATTGAGTTTTATTGTAAGTTTTCTTCTGATGCATACCTTGGTAATGTGACTGTGGATTAAATTTGTATACGTTGTTTCCCCTAGAAGCCGTGAGTTCACAACTGAAAACTTCTGGCATTTTAAACAGAAAGCAGGATCTATTGTGATTTAAGAGGGGACGGAAAAGGTTATAAATTTGTCACTGTGATAGATCAATATTATTAATATTTTTTAATTAAAACAGAGGTATAAAATAAAAGACTTTTTTTCATTACGCGAAGCTATCACTGGACTGAAGTTCTCTCTTTAGAGAAGCATGGGAATAAACCTAAAATTTCTTTGACTTTCTACATCATTATCAGTAGGGAATGCATAGAAATATGCTATCTATTCATTACAAAGATGTACAGTGAACTTACCACTTCTATTTTCTGCCTTCTCCACCAGCATTTGACATAACTAAAGGCTAAAGATATTGTTCTGTACACTGGGCTTGCTGCCTCATTCATTCATTCATTCATTCATACATGCATACATACATTCATACTTTCATCAGGTTCACCTTTTGAAGTAGCCCCTGATTACTTTACAAGGAATGACTTTGTCCTGAAAAGACCATTTGAGAGGGGTTAATAATATTAATATATCCGGAATAATGAAGGGGAATCTGACCTGATGGAAAATTGACCATGAGGCAGCAGTATGCCCTTGCGGCCAAGAAGGCCAATGGGGTCCTGGGATGCATTAAGAGGAGCATCTCCAGCAGGTCGGGGGAGGGGATCCTGCCCCTCTACTCAGCCCTGGTGAGGCCACATCTGGAGTATTGTGTCCAGTTCTGGGCCCCCCAGTACAAGAGGGATGTGGAGCTGCTGGAGAGAGTCCAGCGCAGGGCCACGGGGATGATCAGGGGCCTGGAACATCTGCCCTGTGAGGAGAGGCTGAGGGAGCTGGGCTTGTTCAGCCTGGAGAAGAGAAGGCTGAGAGGGGACCTGATCTGTGTCTATAAGTGCCTCAAGGGAGGCAGTGAGGAGGATGGGGCTGGCCACTTTTCATTGGTGGTCACTGACAGAACCAGAGGAAATGGCCATAAATTGAAGCATAAAAAGTTCCACAGGAACTTAAGGAAGAACTTCTTGACGGTGAGGGTGACAGAGCACTGGAACAGGCTGTCCAGAGAGGTTGTGGAGTCTTCTTCTCTAGAGATCTTCAAGACCCACTTGGAGGCAGCCCTGTGCCACGTGCTCTAGGTGGCCCTGCGTGTGCAGGGGGGTTGGACTAGATGACCTCTAGGGGTCCCTTCCAACCTTAGGCATTCTATGATTCTATGATTCAGATGCATTTGAAAAATCTCAAAAGATATACCCTGTTTTGAAGCTTAGTTACCCAAATGCCTTTGCAATCTGCTCCTTATCAATATGCATTATCTATCTATCTGATGCGTTTGAATCCTTATCAATAACCTGTGGCTCAATGATAGCTCACGCCACTCAATATTTTCAAAATTTTGCTGCAAAGCAGAAGTGTCCCATTCCATATCTTTTTAGCTGATTGTGAAAACTAACAGCACTAATAAGAAATATAGAAACCTTAAAGTTTGAACCTGAGGG
Source organism: Crypturellus undulatus (assembly GCA_013389825.1). Classification (NCBI taxonomy): domain Eukaryota; kingdom Metazoa; phylum Chordata; class Aves; order Tinamiformes; family Tinamidae; genus Crypturellus; species Crypturellus undulatus. The sequence continues at coordinate 219,667 of VWPW01000033.1, forward strand.
CTTGTGTGAAAATGGAGAGCTGCATTTAAAAATCACAAACATCAAATACATTTTAGAATTTATTTTTGAAAAAAATAGAACAATAAAAATCACTGAATTTTTACCGCAATTAACCAATGGATCCAAATCTCAGGCACTATAAAGTTATTTTGCATGATGTAAATATGTACTTATAAATGGAAAAATAAAAAAAGGGAAAAAATCTTTGGTGTATTTTTATTCCATTGTGCATTTTTAGCTATTAATCTCATATTTAAAAAGCTCCTCCTCAGAGAGCAGAAATAGTGTCATGTGATTTAAAAGAAAAATTAAATAAAAAATAAAATTTAGACAAAATTTAATTAAAAGAGTTCATAAACAGTTCAACACTTGATTACCATTGATCCAAGCTCTTCAGTAAGATTTAATAATATACACATTTCCAAACGTCACAGTGAGTTTTCTGTTTGTTAATAATTGAATAAAAGCCCAGTTTTGACTTCTTTATTAATCCAAAAGGTGATTTAGCTTTAATCCGTTTAAAGATTTTTTTCCAGCAGTGTGGTATTTATGTTGAATTTCCTGAATAGTTCTATTCAGAAATGAAGAAAAATTCAATGAAATAAAAAAAAACACTTTTAATACATTCTGAAACAAATTGTCATGAAATACAATCCATATTAAATTTATATCCTGCAGATCTAATTTTTTAGTGTGAATTATGATGTGTAAGTTTGCACAGAAAGTTGCATGAGAGTGTCTGTATGAAATAAAATTAAGTATTTGATTCACTTCATTTTTATTTTTGAAATAGGAGTATTTTTTATTTTCATTGTTGAGATTATTGTGATATAATTTTTGCATGCTCACTGTATATTAAGTAGTCTTGCCCTTCATACCTTCACTATTTCTTTGAGACGACAGGGATCAAATAAAGCAGATGCCCTGCTCTTTCCTATCTTTGCAATGGATCAACGAAATGTGAATCGCCTCAGAGCCTTTGGGACAGAGCAGAAGGTAATAGTTGAGTCTCCTACAGTTTTAGTATTATTAGGGACTCTTACTGCTCTTGCCATTAGCTATCTTTTAAGCTTTGGAGGCTTGCCCTCACAGCTCCTGAAACAGTCAGTCCTGAGTATTAATGTCTTCACTGCCCCTGAGTGGCTTTTGCCTTTCTCATCAACCGCTGGTGCCAGAGCTAACATAAATATTCCTGAGAAGCATACCTGTCATCTCTCTGGATTTAAGCCAAAAAAAAAAAAAAAAGGACTCCAGGTATGCACAGGAGGAGACTGCAAATCTGAATCATGATTTTTGACAAGAGTATGTTAGAGTTATTTATTTAAATGCTGACTGCTGCACAGGAAGCCTCTGAACCTTTCTCTAAAGTACACTCAGTTTGTAGGTGCATCAGGTATAAAGGACAATTACAGTCCATCAATAGCAGAAAACTTACTGAATATAATTAGAATTTTAAATAAAGGAAATACCAAAAAAAAAAAAAAAGTAAAAATGGAAGCAGTGTTTAAAATAGACTTTGAGCTAACTCTAATTAATGGCAATTACAGCCTAATTAATTAGGATAGAGCTGGTCCTGAGAAGAATGTATAAATTACTAATTTGTCTAACGTCTTATGAGCTACTTTGATACTTTTTTTTAAGGTGTGCTTCTCTTTTTGTGACAAATGTATCTGTTCCATGGTCCATTTAATACCCTTTATTCAGAATATATTTTAATTTTCATTTGTAAAATATGTTGGGGAAGCGTGCTTTTAGTGAGCCCTTAGATGAAGTGTTTTAGATTATTTGTGTATGAAGGACTTGCTGTGCAATATACAGGGAAAGAGATGAATGTTCTTTTCCTGACCAGCTGCAATAGTCTCAGGAGAAGCGGATATGGGGTACCAAGGCTAAACTAGTCAATAAAGCAATGCTAGCTAATTTTTTTGATTGGATGACCTTGGCTGTTGGAGGGATCAGGAGAGGCTTTTGAGGAACAATAGCTATTTGACAGTTACAGGCCTTCTATGCATCAATACATCTCTTGCATCTCAAACAGTTTGGGGAATAAGATCTTCTGTCTCTTTCCCTGGACTGGATGAACACTCATTGTGGAAAAAAAAGGTGCATGATAACATTATCAGAAAAATGTCTCCTCTGCTATTTACCTCCATTTTTGTCTCCTCGTGGGATGGTTGAGCTGAAATTTCTATTTCATTTAACATGAACATAACTTAAAAGTAGTTTTGGGTGAAGAACATGTTAATAACAAGTCTTGTAGTGATTAGCATACTTTCTCAAAAGACATGCCTTTACGCAACAGGTTTTCGTGTTCTTGCCCAATCTCAATTTAAGCTTAGCATTTAAGAAACTGCATAGCAAGGTACCACTCTGACAAATGTTTCTTCCCTTTAAAAAAGCAGGGTAGGGAGGAGGGAACAAAATAACACAAGAAAAGTAAAGGTAGCATTGATATATATCAATATATCAATCAAATATATCAATATTTCTGAAAAACAGAATTTTACCAAGTAATGGGAGCAGTCATAGGAAATCTTCCTACTGAAAAATGGCTGTGTATTCACTACTCCTGCTCTGACTACTGCTTGCTTTTCCATTTATCCCATTTATCTCAGATTCACAGTAAATCACATCTGTTACTATTAAAAGTGAACTTCCTTACAAGATGGAGAAGAATGAATGAATGAAGTTGCATTTCTACAAGTATCAGAAGCTATAATGATAAGACTGAGCTGCAGTAAATTTAGGATGACAAATAGGAGAAGCTGAAATGCAATGGAGTGCTGTTGTACAGCCATTAATATGCTACTAAATGAGATATAGTTGTTTAGCTGGTGCTTCTGATATGAATATGATAATTTTGCAACGTGTATTGATAGGAATAACTTATCCTAGCAAAGAGGTTTCCCATTCCAACAAGATGTTAAAAGCCCTGTCTAACATGCAGAACACTATCACAAGCAGAAAATGGCATGAGTTGAAGGATATCCACTTTCCATTAATGAAAGACCATTGGGGTTTTGAAGAATATTCAGTAATAATGGGATCAAAGTTGCAGAAGTTATGCACTTCAAGTCTCACATAGTAACAATTTTGCTTTTTCTCTTTCTCAAACTTTAAGGTTTTTCTGAATGTGGTACATGATATTTTAAAATCTATTTGTTCATATGAAGATATAGGTAACTGTAGACAATTGAGGCTTTCATCTAAGGTGATCAAGAACAAATTATATAGATACAATATATACTACAATATTTATATAAAAATAAAAACTTTTATTTCTGAAAATGTAGTAGATTTTGTTTCTCTTAATTTCTAAGCTTTTGTCTCACAGCAATAGGGATATGTGAATAGGCTCAAGGGTTCTGTGTACTGTGTGTATGGGGGGGGTTGTCAAGGAAAATGTTGCAGTTTGAAAGCCGTAGGGGTGGCAGCGAATCGAGTTCCCAAATAGTATGATCAACTATAAGCTCGACTCCGGCAATTTCGGATTCACGAACAGTCTGAGGACCGTAGGTCCGATCGCCTTCCTAGGAGCGAATCGAGTTCCCAAATAGTATAATCTACTATAAGCTCGATTCTGACAATATCGGATTCACGAACAGTCTGAGGACCGTAGGTCCGATCGCCTTCCTAGGAGCGAATCGAGTTCCCAAATACTACTGTGATAAACGGGTTGTAATTCGCAAGGTAAACAAAGTGATAAGGATATGTTAAAATGGCGCCAGGTTGTAATTTGCAAGTGACAAGGATATGTTAAATTGGCGCCAGGTTGTAATTTACAAGTGATAAGGATGCTAAGCTTCTAATAGCTATTGCAGAAACAAAGAACAAGGCCAAACTGCAAAGAGTTATTCGCAGAGTCCTGAGAAAGGTGACAAGGTCAGGGATGAAGAAGAACAGCCCCCCATCAAGAAGAAGACCAGGAGATCTCAGAGATTCCCCCCAGCAACAAGGAGGGAGCATGCGTAGAAACACTGTAACACGTCAGAACTGGAATTCAAACTGGGAGGA
>VWPW01000033.1:224163-244650 GCA_013389825.1 Crypturellus undulatus
CATTCATGTGGAGCTTGAGTGACTCTAGTCATATTCGTTTTTGTTATTCATTGGTTTCCAAAAAGTCTCCCAAGTTAATCTAGAATCTAGATAGCTTGCTTATTGGGGTGCTTAGTGGGATGGGGTTGTGAATTGGTTTGAGCAAAGCTTATCAGAAGGGACTGATCTGCGACCATTGTTGTCCCAGCCCCAGTCATCACACTATCATCAGCTGTATGGTGCCATCAGGCTACCACCTCTGCAGGGAGTACAATAGAGTTTGGCCGCGGTGTCTTCACTCCGCTCCACCCTCCATTCACTCATGTCTGCACGGCACCATCGGACTATCCCCTCTTTGTTTGCTCTTATCAGGGTGTGCTAGGAGGGCAGATTGTGTTGCGTGGCAAGGTAGTTTCCGCACATCAGCCGTTCTGGATGTGTATCACCCCAAGCAAGCTTCTGTAAGGCCAAAATTTCTGTTAGGCCCCAGGTTTTCTCTAAGTTTCCCCTTTTACAGGCCATTCTTCCACAGGGGTCCATTTGTTTTTTTGAGGAAAGTTTTGTTTTATTCTGTTTCTGCTATCACAACAGAGCTGTTTAAGTTAATGACCATTCTGTAATTGTTTAGCTGACTAACTAGCTTGGATTTATGATTATCCCAAAGAATAAAACTCTGGATGCAAGACACCTACCTATAGCCATTTTCTTTGACAGATATTTGGAAGCTTCATTTCTGTACAGCTGCATGAATGGCAATATAATTATCTCAGTAAACTTTATTACTGTCAACTTTTACTTAAGTTAACATTTTTTAAGATAAAGGAGGTCTTTGAAGAAATCCTATCCACAATTGGTAAGAAAGCATACACCAACGTTAAGGTTAATGTCAGATAAGTACAGGAAATCTGACAGACATGAGAACAGAGTCCAGGTTGTTACATTTTTTTAAATCAAGAAATTATTTTCTAGCATAAAATACTGAATAAACCTGCCAATTAATAACAGTTGTATGGTGTATTAAGTGAAATATCTTAGCTAAGTATACCACAATGTTGGGCAGATTCAGACTGATTTCTAACTTAATCTTTGTTGCAGTAACACTGAATATTGAAGGAGGGGTAAGCAACTTGATTAATGGACTTGCAGAAGGATGAATATGGTTATAATTTAACATACTAATATCCTATTGAAGTTGATGCATAAGTTAGAAATAAATCAACTTTAATCACAGTGAGGTAGAAGCTGTCAGAGCTGTCCCTTTTTTAGGGACGCAACACACTTAATTCAGGATTTTTATATGATTTTAAAAAGATTATTAATTCTGTATAACTTAAATTTGTGAATGTATAGGATATTTTGTTGCTTCCAATGATAATGAGGTATATGGTTTTGACTACACTTAATCTTTTTTCATAACTGGATAAAACTTGACGTTAGCGTGTGTTTTAGTGATAATAAAAGCTGAGTTTTCTTACTACATTCATTAGTCAAATTTAGTGCACTGAGACCTGCAAATCAGTGCATTTCTGAAGAGGGCCACACAAAGGTATAAATCTCATTCCATCCCTCAAAGCCATGAATTTTCAGATAAAGAGATTGGAATGGTTGTAGGTTCTTGCTGCTTCAGTGAGTAAATATGACTTTAAAGATCTTCAAATTATTTATCTTTAAATTCCAGGTGTCCACAGGTTAGTTTTGTGTAATTTGTAAATCTTCACATGTTACATAATGCAATAACATAATTTTATGGCCACAGCTGTGTAGTACCTTAGCTTCATAGAACAGAAGATATTTAAAAACAGTATTAGTAAAAATGCCTGAATCACTAAAGAACAAGAAAAATCTTATTTTTAACACGGAAAATTAGAGAATAAATCTTATTGGTAGCTTCTTATTTACGTTTGTTCCAGAAGAGAAATAGGATCAGTTACAATGTGAAATAGTATATAGCAGTCATAAATGGGTTTCCGAAATGGAGGATAATATGAAAGACATACCTTTTAAAGAGCATATAACAGATACTGTTTCTTCAGGGAAGATTCATATTGCCAGTTTGATCTTAACATCAGTGCACTTTGCTGCCAGTTGCATCCCACGGGTGATATGACATGCTCTTCTCCTGTTCCTCCTTTTGACTTGAACACTGCACTCTAGCAAAATTGAAACTCATGTGTTAATTCAGTGATTTCTCAAAGAGCTTTTTGGTAACTACCAACAGTAGTAAACCACATATTCACTCACTGAGAAAAAACATCTACATAACTTCACATCTCCCTCTGCTGCTGCATCTGTGGGTGAAGCAAAATCCAAGGCTGATAAGTAGTATTAAGACTTAGATTACCATGTCAGTTTCAACAACAGCAAATGTACTGGCAACATAATTTTACCAAGATAGCTGATCTGTGTTTAAGAAAAAACAGGATTTTGTCAAGCAAAACTTTTTATATCTATGTGAGAAAAGAGGAATGGTGAGAGGAACCTTTATAGCTTGATAGAAAGCAGATCACTTAGTGCCTGGGATGTATCATTGCTGAGTATTTCAGCTGTAGCTCACAAGAGAGAGGGTTCAATTCAATTCTAGTTAACAATCAGTATCAAAACTTCAACTGTTGGAGATGGTGGTGTGGGAGGATACTTTATACAATGAAAGAACACTGCCTGTTTAACTGTCATTACCAAAAGATCTTTAATAAGATTTTGAGAAACCTCTATTAATCACGTAGGATGCCTGGAGATACGAAAAGTGTAGTAAGGATGTGTTTGGGAAGGACAAACTCAGTCAACTAGACTTAATGCTTTGCCAGGTTGGCCCTAGAAGTGTAAAGATAAATTGAGTGAGATCAACCATTGCCAACTAGTATTTAAAAAACCAGTCTAAAAATTTCTGATCTATGAGGTGATTAGACCCATAAGTCCTTGAAAATATAGTTTGTTATTTCAGCAAGGATAACTGGCAAAGCAAAAGCCTGGAGAAACACATGAAAAAAAATGCTGTTATAGCAGAAGAAGCTATAATCTGTTGTTCTTGGCAAATGGATTCAATAAGTGCATAGAAACAAAAGCAACAGGGGCAAATAATTTCATCCGTTTATAGGATCTCTTGTTTCTTACGTTGTCTTCATTTGAGCAGAGGATTGTATGGAGGAAAATTCTCATGCAAATTTTTGACATAATTTCTAAGACTTCCTTCACGAGGATAATGCACTCTTTGCTTAGCAACCAAAAGTCTCCTTTTCATTCCTATATGAAAGGTATTGTGTTCAGGCCATGGAAGTTTGCAAGAATTTGCATGTGACAATGATTATTCTTTCAGTGTTGTTGTCGGATCCGTGATCGCTACCCCATCGGGGGACCGACCTGCTCACCTGCGAGGTCTTGCCTCTGCCTCTGCGCCACAGGCCGAAGGGGTGACGCTGCTCCGGAGGAGCCTCTCCGTGGTTATCCGGGTTGGCCCATCGTTACGGTGTGCCGTCCGCTATCCCCAGCTTTAGCACCTGCGGCCAGGGTGCGCCGTCAGCAACCTGCGGCTTCAGCACACGAAGGGCCAGCTTCAGCACCGGGATGGTTGACAAAATGATTACACAGCAATCAGGGTCAACCACCAACTTTATTCAACAAGAACACAACTTATATAGTGTAGGTAAAGGGGAGGAGAAGAGGGAGGCGCGAGCCACGGGATTGGATGTATGCAACTTACTAGCCCCCTGTGCTTGGTGGAGCTCTGTAGGTGGACGGTCAGTTGCCCGGAGCAGAATGCTCTGGCCCCCACCTTCGGGAGCTCCAGCCCCCACCCTCGGGCTTCTGGAGCCTTCCAAGTAGGTGTTATGAGGCCTGACTGAGCATGCTCCAGTCCCGGGGTCACAGGGAGGCCATGGATACCCCCCTGTACGTCCTTAATATATATGATGGTTTTACTAAAGCATCATCAACCCCAAGCCGCACTCTCCTACACAGTGTCATGCAAGTTTTCAAAGCAAGACTGAAGACTAACAGTGTCAGTATGTTCATGAAAAGATCATTCCATATCTTACTGAAAGGTATTTGGATGTTAATGACTGACTGTTCCTATGGCACTAAAATCAAGAGAAGCATTTAAAATGTGTTCTTGGGTAAATGAAAATTTGCGCTGGTATCTTAGATTTTCTTGAAATCTAGAACCTAGTCATAGTACATTCAACTGCTTAACTGCATTGAGTTGTTCAGCCTTGCCGGAGGGACAATTTATTTGATGTTTAATTTTGCTTAATAGAATTCTTTCATACTCCAAGATCAATAAGACTGTGAAGAAAAGCAGATCTCTGAATGATTATATTGATCCAAGTCCTCAAATAATAAAAATAAACTAATAAGACATAAATAATCAATATCGTTGCTCTCTGACAAAGCTTAATTTTCAGGTTTTTGTGGTCTATATTGTAGGAGCATAGTAAGAAAAGTTACTGAGTCAACCCGTCCAGTTGCAAGATCCAATTACAATATCCTTCAGTGAAAACTGTAACTCATTGTAAGTGACCTTCAGTACTGGACCATTTTCTCATTTGAGTTCTCTATTTTAATACTACTCCGGTGAATATTTAGAGTGACTTCAAGATAACATAATAATCTGAAGTTCTCAAACACTCTATATAAATGGCAAGCTTTACATCAATGTAACGTAATGGAATAGCTCATCCGGGATGCCATGTTGGAGGAAAAGATTATCGGGAGCAGTCAGCATGTATTCACAAAGAGGAAATCATATTTAAGCAACCTGAGAGCCTTCTATAGTAGGATGACTGGCTACATAGATGAAAAGAGAGCAGTGGATGTTGTCTACCTTGAAGTCAGGAGGACTTTTGGCTCTGTGCCCCATAATATACTCATGGGGAAGCTGAGGAAGTGCAGGTTAGATGAGCAGATATTGAGGTGAATTGAGAACTGGCTGAATGGCAGAGCTCACACGGTTATGAACAGTGATGCAGAAACTTGTAGCAAGTGGTGTTCCCTTGTGGTCAGTACTGGCTTCAGTGTTGCTCAGTTTATATATCAGTGTAAGGGATAGAATGCATTCTCAGCAAGTTTGCTGATGATCCAGAATTGGGAAGGGTGAGTGATACAGCAGAGGGCTAGGCTGTGCTGCTTTTCAGATGGACCTGAGCAAGCTGGAGAGCTGGTGGAGAGCAGCTTCATGAAGTTCAGTTGAGGTGCAGGGTCCCTGACCTAAGGAGAAATAACCACTTGGGCTAGTACAGTCTGGGGGCTGATCTACTGGACAGCAGCTCTGTGAAGAAGAAGCTGGGACTACTGGTGGACAACAAGTTGACCATGAGCCAGCAGTATGTTTTTGTGGCAAAGATGGCCAATAGTCTCCTGAGCAACATTAGGAAGAGCAAACTGAAGGAGGTGATTCTCCTCCTCTATTCAGCCCTGTTGAAGCAACATCTGGAGTGCTGGGTCTATTTCTGGGATCCCCAGTATGAGAGAGATATGGAGCTACTAGAAGGAGCCCAGAGAAGAGTTGCTAAGATGACTAAGGGACTGGAGCATCTTTTATAGGAGGAAAGATTGAGAGAGCTGGGTGTGGAGCATGAAGAAGAGACTGAAGGGGGATCTTATCATCTGTATGAATATTTGAAGGGAGAATACCAAGAGGCCAAGAGGATAGGGCCAGACTCTTTTCAGTGGTGCTCAGTGACAGGATGAGAGGCAACAAGCACAAACTGAAAGACAATAAATTCTGTCTGAACATAAGAAAAACTTCTTTATTGCGAGCATGACAGAGCACTAGAACAGGTTGCCCAGAGAGGCAGTGGAGATATTCAAAAGCCATCTAGACAGCATCCTAGGCAGCCTACTCTAGGTATTCCTACTTGGGCAGAAGATAGCATAGATGATCTCCAGAAGTCCTTTCCAATCCATTCTGCGATTCTGTGATACGGAGTCTGGTAAGCACTCAACATTTTGCTGTTCCAGGACTTACTCTTTTTCCTAAAAATATTTTGTCAAGTAAGTCTTCCTAGAAGAAGAATGTGTGAAAAAAAGGATATTGTCTGTGATAGAAGATTGTATTTGCTATTAACTATTTAAATGTTAACTTTGATCCTTATTTTCAGAAGTTTGTATGTATTTTTTTTCCATTGATTTCTATCCTTTCTAGCCATTTTTACCTAATTTCTCTTTCATACTATTTAAATAGATGCTGTGTAATCTTTGCATTTTGTTGTAAAAGCAAACACGAAAGCAGAAATTTTACACTGTGCTAAACTGTTCATAATTAAATGAAAATTCTACATCTTGCCAATGATTCTTTTCTACACTTTATGTTACTGGCACTTAGGAGCTTATTAATAATTCCAGTGATGGAAGTTTTGTGCTGTAAAATGAAGTAAAGTTCATGCAAATGACGCTTATCGCAAATTTAGATGTATTTCCTAAATATTCTTATTTAGGAATTTTGGGTTGCTTCCAGAGCTAATTAAAGTTAAAATGTGGATACATAAATAATTATAAATTTATTTGTTGATTACAAGCCCACAACAATGTTAATTTATCCCCAACTAGATTTCAAACACAAGTGAACAAACAGGTGTGGCAATATAATTTTAGCCTTCAGGTGTTGAATATCTCTGAAATTTAGTCAACAGCAACGTACAATATGAATAAGATGTTAGATCCTGCTAGCAGTTAAATATATCCTCACTAGGTGCTCAAAATATACAATTATGATGATCTCTCTGAAACAACTAGGTAACTTCTGTATTTACTGTGGAAATTCATAATTGCATCCATCTGTTTTTTACCTATTTTTAATTAATAAGGTTAAATAACACAACTTTCAAGTAACAAACTTAAGATGACATCTTGTGACTTATGTGCAGTTTTCTTATTCCTTTAGTTTTCTAATAAGATTAATCTTGGAGAATGTTTTGCATTAAACAATAATTGTGTTATGCACAAACAATTGGTGCTTTTATTACTATGCAAAATTTATTTATATAGTGTATGCAATTGTCATTAACTTTCCTGTACTTTGAGAAAAAAGTGAGCAACTATGGAAAAACAGTTATGAGGATGTGATTCATAGCTTAGTCTAAAGAAGATATTAACTTATTATGTTCTATTGTAGAACATGTTGGTCTTCAAATGAGATTTTGCTTAAGTAACATGGGAAAGATGAGGAAGTTGTTCATTTTTTTCTAGTGACTCAATTCTAGAGGAAGAATAGAGGAAGAATACATTAAAGAGTATAGCTGCAAAACAGAATCATAGAATCGTTAGGGTTGGAAGGGACCTGTACAGATCATCTAGTCCAACCCCGCTGCGCATACAGGATCACCTAGAACATGTGAAAAAGGATTGCATCCAAACAGGTTTTGGTTATCTCCAGAGAAGGATATTCCACAACCTCTCTTAGCAACCTGTTCCAGTGCTCTGTCACTGTCACTGTTAAATTTTTCCTTAACTTCCTGTGGAACATACTCTAAAGCGTACATCTACAGGGTGCATCTGCAATAGCAGTTTAGTGTACAAAATAATTCCAAGTGTAGATGTAAAGCAGACTCATGCCTCTAAAGGGCCAACTTTTGTATACCATGCAACTTCTTTCTTGGTTTCACTGGTTACATGTTGAGGTGCTACCTAAATACCATCCTTGTAGTATGGACACCATTGAGACTGTGGAGTGAATTACACCTCTGTTCAGGTCCAAATGTTGGATGTTAAAGAGGTGTATGCAGAATTGACTTTTGAATAGGTCTTGTTTCTTCCTTGCATTCAAGGAAATTCAAAGTGACACAAAGTGTCATTGTTTATGTGATTTGTGAGCCATTCATAGAAAGGCCAGATGTGCCTGGTGGACTTACTGCTTTTAGAAGCTAACTGAAAAACACTCTTGTACCTGACTTCTCAGTTTGTTGGGAGGAAAAATTTTTGCAGTATTCTACCACAGTATTATAACCCTCCTGTCATATTATGGAGTCATGATTCAACCCAGGGCACTTCATCTGGGTGGTGCGAGTTTTACCTTGTTGGAGATTACAATATTGGTTAATCTGTGAAGGAAAAAGGCAAAAAACTTAAATGGAGATAAACTACTTCCGTGGGGCTAAGAATTTATTGCTAGTTCAATTAGTTTAAATGCTCTGCATTATGAGCTCTGTTACAACAATATACACTTATAGGCTGTATTAATACAAACAAGTTGCATTAAAAACGCAGGTAAAAAAGAGGTAAAAAAAAACCCTGATTGGTTTGGTTTAGCTCAGCTTTTTATGAAAGTGACACAAACTACTAAGTGCATGAAGGTAAACTTACATCAGGAAGACACAAACCAACTGCTCTAATTATGAATTGAGCTACTGTTCTATATAAGACTTGGACATTTGCCACATTTAAAACTACTTTCTCTTAATGACGAACTTAATTCATGAAATACTAGGCTGAAAATCATTTTTTTTGCTGGATTTTTAATCTTACTATATAATTTTGTAGTTGAATATTCTTTACAACTGCTCCCTTTTTGAAGAGGGGACGTCCACTGCTAGGGATTGACTCACTGCCTGGTTTGTCCCATAATATTCATTAGAATTTGACATACTCTTGCATGTTGCAGTAAGTAGCATATATATTCCAGGATGTGCTGAAGGATGTATTTTAAGACAAATGCAAGTTAAGAAATGAAAATAACAAAGACAGAACTGTAACCAACTTGAAGTGCCACATATGTAGAGAAAGGGATCTTTGTACAAGGTTAGTAGAAATTTCTAAATAATCACCATGGTCGCTTAGGATTATTTTAGGATATTAATGTAAACCTGGCATGCACCTTCATCCCTCACTTACCCAGGTGGACACGCATCAACTGCGTGATAAGAAGTGTATGGCTGTACTGTCATGCCACTGTTTCCTGCATAGGTGTTTGGGAAGTCCTTCTGAGGTTTTTTGTTTCACAACGCCTGTTTCATCACGTGTATATAACCCTGTTTTCTGGTTACTGCTTGCTTTCTCTCTTTCCTTTTTTCTGTCTTTTCCATCTAAAATTATAGAACCCATTGCTCACATAAGCTCACATAGAAAAGCCCTTATGACAGAGGGAAGAAGAGAAGAGAGTTTCTAGGGATGAGCTGGAGGGAATTCTTGGCACCCCTGCCTCTGGAGCATGGATACCAATATTTTTTTTGCATTTTAGTGTCTGCTCCTTGACAAAAATTCACAAGTTGATTCACAATTTTTTTACATCTCAGGCAGTGAACAGCTGGAGTGTTTTAAGCATGGAACCATTTCAATGGATAGTGTTGCAGCTTATAAATTTTTAAAGGATTGAGAAACGGGAGAATGTATACTTTAATTTCATCAGGTTAAATGATTTATTTTATCATGAACTGATAGACCACTTGAAGCTGATAAAGCAGGAAAGCCCATTTATTCTTTTCTAATATAAGATCCCAAACATTACGTTGTATTTCCTAAATACCAGCAAACTGAGCTGGTTACAGTGTAACATTTAAAATATTGAGCAATTTTCATTTGTAAATAGAGAAACTTATCTCTTATTTAAATAATGCTATTTTTCTGTTCCAACTTGCATTCATAGGTGGCCATGGCAGAGGCAGTAAGAATAGTGATGAAAAAGTCCAAATGCCAATAGAGGTCTGACCTTAAGACCTATTTCTCTCGTATATGACGAACTTTCAGTTGCCTGAGCCTGTGCGGCTGCAGCAAAAAATTTAATTGGGATCACACGATATCAGTGGGGCCTCTAGCTGCTGGATCTCTTCTTATACACCTGACTATGTTTGCTGGAACTTGAATTAAACTATTCTCCATTCATAAATTATGCTTTCTTTTGAAGATTTGCATTCTAATGTAGTTCTTATATTTCAAGATACTTTTAATCTGTATGATTTTATGGGGTGTTTGAAATCCTGCCCTTCTAGATGGATGCCTTTGCATTTTAAAAGAAACTGCGTATGCACATATGGCAAGTTAATTGGCAATCAGAATGATTTGCAATTTTACATTTGAGAGAATAAGCAAAAGATAGATGGTATGTCCTTGAATGGAAACTAATGGTGTTCTCTGAACTAGAAAACTTCAGTGCTAAGAAAACTAAAAATATTCCAATGAAAACTGCTTATTATTCATGGTATTTGGAAGTGTTCATGACTTCCAGTACAAGAGCATTGTTCAATCTGTAGTCATCAAAAGAGAACTTCTGAAACATATGTAAACTGAGATTTCATACCTGAACATCTCCAAAGAGAAAGGTTTGATTTGAAAGAGTTGCTACAGGTATCTATTGTACATTTTTTACCAGAAATGGATTATACTTTAAAAGCTACTAACAGTATAAATGATTTGTCTCTGCTAAGCTACTCTAAGAAAGGGTTTTACCAGATTTTATTTTCTTTGTTGTAGGCCCGATTCACATTCAGAAGATGAAAGAAGGGACAGGTTACCTGGTAACCTGGGATAAGTACAAGGACAAGGGTATCTCTTATCATGAGGAAAGGCTGAGAGAGTATGGACTGCTGAGCCTTGAAAAGAGAAGGCTCAAGAGGAATCCTATCAATATGTATAAATATCTGAAGGGGATATATCAAGACGATGGGGCCAGATCCTTTCAGTGATGCACAGTGTCTGGACAAGAGACAAGAGGCACAGACTGAAACACAGGAAGTTCCATCCGATCATAAGGGAAAACTTCTTGATGGTGAGCTTGACAGAGCACTGGAAGAGGTTGTCTAGAAAGTTGTGCAGTCTGCCTCCTTGGAGATACTCAAAAGCCATCATGACAGGTTCCTAAAACACCTGCCGTAGTCGGTAGTCCAGAGAAGTCCCTCCTGTAGATCAGGAGGAACGTGCGGCTGCGTCAAAGGTGACCCAGCAGCGATGCCAGTTGTGATGTCAGGACAAACACAAGCGCAGGGTTGTGATATCTGAATGAGCACAACAAGATAATTGACCAGCAGCAGTTTCATGGGACTATCTTTTAAGGTCCTGGAGAGCATCTCCAAGTGCAGTCATTGCTGAGGCAGGGCTGGCCAGGCAGGGCCCAGAGGCTGCAGGCAGGCAGGTGCAACAGTGGGGATCCACACCAGGATACAACCTCTTGGTGCAGCCCATAGGGGTACACGCATGCCTTATCTGTCTGAGGCGTCAAGCCCAACAGAGCTCCTGGTAGAGGAGGTTGTGGAGGCGCTGGACTGCAGGGAGAGTCTGGTGCTCCTGCCTGGGCTGAACACACGCCTGGACCTCAGGCTTTGGATGTCTGCCCTCATGGCTCATCGAGCTGGCAGAGAAAGGAGGTGCAGGAGGAGCTGAGCAGGGTCTGCTGCAGTAGGGAGGTGAGCAGCAATGCGATGGGGTGCCGGAAGCGATGCCGCAGGATCAAGGGCTGAGGCCTGGGTCTCCAGAGAAGGCCAGCCAGAGAAGAGAGGACAAGCAGCCCGGAGGAAGGCCTGTGGCCCAGGTACTCTGGAAGATTTGTGAGAGATCCTGTTAACAGGATCTCTCCAACCTGCCTTGGCCACTCTTTGGCCTCCGCAGCCCAGGAAAGCAGCCAGGATGAACAGTGAGCTCCAGAGTGCCCCAGAGAGAAAGATGTGCTGATTTTTGACACTTTCCTCTCCAGCAATTCAAAAATAAACATACTGAGTAATTCATTACTTCATAGTTGCTTTTGTTGTTGTTTCTGTTGATGTTATTTTTCTGGGAACTTTTATATTGTGAATGGTTTTAGTTTTCTTTAGAACAGATTGCCAAAGGTGTAATTTGTTCACCGCAGACATTTGTTTTGAAACTATGTAGAAATCTATAGTACCTAATCTTTTGCTACATGATTAAGCTTTTACAATTCAGTATACTGAATAAAATCCACCTTAAAATCTTTAGTCAATATTTTTATGAGCTTTGGTTCAGAACCACATGCTTAAATTGAGTTAAGGGGGAATTTCAAGCATCAGTGTATGTCTTGGAATAAGAATCCTTTATATTTTTATTTCCAGTCTTGTTGAGTATGCTTTTTTCTTTTTACAATTTCAGTTACAGTTTCCTACATGTAGATCTGCTAACAACTTAAGTATCCACCCACAAAAGCTTCTAAATTGTACAGCACTAAAAAATAGCTGTTTGTCAAATGCATCAAGATTGTTGTTAAGTACTGTTAAAGTGCTCACCACACTGTGGCCACTGCATAAAATTAGAAGCCACCCAAAGAAGTTGGGATTTCTTATATATATATATATATACATATATATGTATATATATATATATAAATTCTCAGACTTCAAACTCCTCACCCTTCAGACAGCTGTGTCCTGTTAAATTGGGCCCATGCAGAGTATGGCCATAGAACATTTTTTTTTTTTTCTCCAAATGCTTGCTTTTCACCCTACACAGATGCTTGCTCTAAATTTGCCTTCTGCTGGACTTCCTGGAAGTTCAGTAGTTAAGAAAATCTGGATCTTTTCATTCCTTGTAGTGTGAGGAATGGGTGTTAAAGTACACTGTCATTAACCTTGCCTGATTATTTTTAGACATCAGCTATTTCCCAGAAAGTTTGTGGATACTCTTTTATTATAGTACACTAATTTAGATACTTAATTAAGAAAATGTAGCAATTTTCAACAGATGTGGTGCTTTCCCAATGTTAAATGCTAATTGCTACCTAAGTAATCTATTTCACAGAGTAATAACTTTAAATGACTAATTCTACCATCATATATGGGAAAAACTGTTTTGAAACCGTTCCTGAACTTGCTGCAAAGGATTTAATTAGCAACTTTATCTACTCATTCTAACAATTCCAGCTTGTCACTGACTTTTTGTGTTTTTTTTTTCCTGAATGTCTTCTGCCTGCCCTGTCATATTCACACGACTGACTTTATCTTTTATGACACTTGTTGCCATTTCTGGATTTGGATGACTGTACTTTGTAACAAAAAATAAATGAAATGCACATAGAAATCTTCACTGAGGACAAATGATGGCTCCCATGGTGTTGTATCTGAGTGCACAGACCTTACGTCAGTGGAGCCATCTCCTCTGAATACTTTCTACAGTAATTAGATATCATGAGTTAGTCTAAAGTAAATATGTCAGTACACAACTCTTATTTAATGTGAAGTTTTCTAATGCTCTCTGACAATAAATATATGTATTTTTTTCCATTAAAATGTTAGGTTTCTTATTCAAAATCTTGTCTGTTACAGAACTAAACTGAGCAGATTTATGATGTGGCTTTTTTATTTCTTGAAATGGAAAGAGGTTGAATATGGTGGTATAATGAGAACCATGAGAATGTTGAAAATATAACTAAAATTTCATTTCCTTGATTGCAATGCCTATCAAAAACAAACAAACAACAAAAAAAAACACTAGCATGTTTGTTTCTCACATACAATAAGCCACATGGTGACCGACAATAACTTTAATGGAAAGAAAAGTAAAGTAGTACTAGCATAACATAATAGCAACAAGTTGTTCTGCTCATAGTTTGCTGACTTGTGTTAAGGTTTGTGTATTGTACAAATAAGATGGTCTTTTTAGCTAGAGTGTTAAAGAAGAGTACAAGATTTTTACAAATATGAAGTAGTTCTGTTTTCATATATGCCATGATCCTAAAAAATAATATTGCAGCAGTACTACTATAGTGTTTTTTTCAACTGTCTGAAGAGAAAAATCACTCTTCCAGAATTTGCTGTTAAAAGAGGTTTTTTTGCAGGGGAAGGGTGGTTTTGATTTTACTTGTTTGTCTCTATTCTTATTATTATTAGTATGGGTGTAGTAAGCACATTAAAAAAAAGACTCATTTTGTGGAGTGTAAATCCATGTAAATACTTGTTAGAAAAATTCAAATCACCTTAAACAACTGACTCTTTTTGGAAAGTGTTCCGCCCTCAGAAGTACTTTACCATATTTTTCTACTGTGCAGTATGTGCAATATATATGTATATATACATATATATTTACACCAAGATCTAGTATTCGATGTTAGAGTACACAGAGTACATATTTACTTCTCTGTTGGTCTTGAAATGTGGTCATTCGATTGAAATACTTTTGGAAAAAAAAAGACATCCATGTTAATGAATGTCATGTTCATCTAAATCTTACTTCAGGTAATACTTCAAAAGAATTCCATATCTTATGATTGAGGGAGAAAGTGTTACAAGACAGCAATTTTGGAAAGAATGGAGCTCCAAAACTGGTCTTTAACTGCTCAGTCTTGAATGTAGACAGCTACATAAGGCTCTTCTTCCATAAAAATGAGATATATTGCATATATGAACACATAAAAGCAGATTTTAGTAAGGCTTAAAAGGAACTCTTATAGGAGGAAGCACTAGCATAAAATTACATCAAATAACAACTATATGAATGACAGCTGACAGCAGATGTCATTGAAGTTGTTGCTGTCCCCAGTTGCTTTTTTTCCTGCTGCAGGCTAACTGTTCAGTGATATAAATAAGGGGATACTTTGTTTTTCTGACTAGCTTCTGACTGTATTTTTTGTTTGTGAATCAAGGTAATACAGAATTTTGAAATAATGTGCAAGATTATTCTTCATTAAGGACTAGAACTTATTTTGCATATTGTAAAACTTCCAAGAGAAATAACAAAGCTTAACACCTCAGATCATGAAGATAATAAATGCTGTCATATAAAAACATCAAATGTTGATCAAGGCTGTATTTTGACAAGTAGAGCAAGACGATCCTCTTTTGAAAGTGTGCATAGTCAAGCTCTTCCTCAGAAGACTGGTGCACTTGGAAAATCCTTGGGGACTGTAAGGAAAAGTCACCTCCTTTTTTTCTTCTTGCCAATATTATAACAGCAAGATTAAGAGTTTGCCCTTTGCAAAATTCAAAATAAATGTTTATGTACTGCCTGCTCATTTTCATGTGCTATTATTGTTCATGGAAAGTATCACCTTGAACCACCATGTTTTGAGGAAGGAGGAAAGGAGGGAAACAAGGAAGGAAGGGAGGGAGGGAGGCAATAGAGAGACCTATTAAATGCTGTGTTTTTAACTTATTTCCCAGGGAAAAGTCTGGTTGGACTTAGTTATTCTCTCAGGCAGTCCCTTTGTATGTTAAATTACCCAACAGCTATCATTATGTGTTAATGATTTTGATCATTTGTTTTTTTTCAGGCTGTTTTAGATATGTCCATGCTAATTATTGGTCTTTTTTGATCAAATCTCTTAACGCTTCAGTGAAAGCATTCAGTTTTTCAAAGTCACGTAGCAAGCTATACAGGATTACCTGGGTAAACAGATACGCAATATTTTCTGGAACTGCATCCTGTGTTGTTAATGTTTTATGACATCAGGCTATTAAACTGATTGAGAAAAACTCTGCAGATTACTATACGAGAAAAAAAGCAAAACATAGAATGAAAAAAAAAAAGAAAAAACCCCTTACTTAACAAAGTTTAATTCTGCTGTTTTACCTCTGAAAAATTCAAGAGGAAATTCAAAAATGCAGAAGATATCCTGTTCTTGTGTGGTGTTCAATCACTTCTTAAAGTTTTAAATTGTCTTTAGTATATAGAAATAATAATGTTTGCTTGGTCCTATCGAACAAGAACTCTGAAAATAACAATGAGCTGAACCGAGTGTTGACAGTAGCCTTGCTTTTGTCAGGTCAGATGGCCAGTAATAGTTACTTACAGTAACCATTTTGCGTCTTCATATAAATGTAAATTTAATTTGTGTCCTTCTATAAAAATATTTTTGTTAGCATTTGCTAAAACTCATAATAATTAATCTCAATTTGAGTCATAAAAACTCTTACCATCTTATATTCTCTGTGAAACCCATATTGTTTGGTACATCTTGAATCCAATAAATCTTCAGACAAAGATTAGAATTTCCTATCTACCTTGATGAACAGAGAGCTTGTTTGTAATGCAAGATCTAGGTTTAGATCTTCACATAAAAAAGAAACTTGACCCAAAAGCATCAAAGGAATTCATATCCAATTTTAGCATGGAGTTCACTTTTTCTTTAATTCAAACTTCTTGGGTCCTTCCATCCAGTAAATTAGATTCTCTGGTTTGTTAGCCTCTATGGTGATGCTTTCCTGACGCAGTGATTGTTATATATATATACGTATATATTTATATAGTTACCCAAAGAAGTGGAACATTTTCACCTAGGGGAAATGACAGCTCTACATAAGTGTATTCTATATTTTTGTGGATTAGAAACTCAAATTGGACATAAAGGTTCAAATCAGGTAAAATAAGAATTGAAACCAAGATCTCTTAAATCATACAAGAACTTCAGCTAACAGCTTAATAACAAGGGCATGTCTCCTCTCTAAACCTGGGTTCACAAGTCAGACTCAGGCTTTCCTACAGGCCAGGACTTAAAGCTTGGGAATAGGGTGCAAATCTCTTTTTTATGTTTTATAAATGCTGTATTGAGCACACTCAGCTTCTGCACAAACTGCAGTTGAATTGGTGGCAGGGGGAGGTCAGACAAATGGCTTATGCTGCAAAACCTAAGTACATAATGGTTAAGTACAAGAGAGGAGTACAAAAATTGTAGGATGCTCCCCCTTTTCCCCATTTAGTGCTCAATTCTTTGTGCTCATAAAGAGTAATGGATTGGCTTGACAAGTAAAGTTTTATTAAGAAAAACAACATCAACAACAACAAAGCAGATAGGAAAAGGGTAAAAGATAAAACCTTATTATTCCATTTTTTTAATGCTTCTGTTCTTGATAAGGCAATTATGTTGAAAGGTTGGCTATTCTATTCCCTCTGTGATTTTCCTATGCATTTGATGGTCTTGATAAGCACATTCCTGATAACAGAGCATTCCACATCCAAAACCTGGATTTTTTTAAAATGAATTAACAATTCTGTCAAGGCAGGAAAGAAGCTAGTCATTCTACTTAAGTTCTTAAAGTTGCATTATTTTATGTGCTATTATTTCCATATGTCGACTTGATCAATATAATTTAAAGTAGGCCTGGTCTTGATGCAAATCAGCTTTCTAGTGAAGGAAATGACAACTGATCTAGAATCTTCTGTAGATTTAGAAGATATTTATGGAACTGATTGGAGGAGTCTACTTAAACAAACAAACAAACAAACAAAAAGATTGCTATGGAGATCAGGATACCTCCCCGTTGAGCAGATAAGATAAAGACTTTTGATGGATGTTGCTATGTTTTTTGGTTCACAGAATCTCACTAGCAGCAGTATGAGCAATACGGCTGCAACTGATACCAACAGAAACTTCATGAAGGGATTATCTGTTTGGTAACAGTCAGTTATAATTCTGTCATTAGAAAGCATTCTAATCTCAGATTTGGCATTCAAAATGGAATATTTTTGCCTTCTCTTTCTTAATGACAATGCTTTATGATCTTGTGAGATGTTTATGTTGGGATTTATAGAAAAAATAATAAATTGACTTTTAAAATGAACTTTACACAAAATCATAGGAAACTATAATGGACCCTGCAGTAAAAAATGGAAAAATAAAACACTGAAATTAAATGAGCACTGACATTACTTATCCTTGGTATATGTAATTATTATATGTAATTAATGTAATATGTAATTAATGCATATATTTACTTGGACTGATGCACTTCTCCACTAGGTTTATTTACTACAATATTGTTAGCTAAATTCTTTCTTTTTTTTCACGCATCCATTCTAACATCAGACAGATGTCTAGAACATCAAATATTGTCCTTCTTTCCCATTTGCTAATTATCTCAGTCTCACTATATAAAATAATTGTGAAGGAAAATAACATTTTTTTTTTTTTTCTAAATCCATTGATACACTGGACATCGATACACTTTTTCAGATATTTGTTTCTTTTAAATTTTTAAAAATTTCTATAATTTTATTCTAAGAAATTGCTTTTATAACTGTGACAGGCTATATGGAATTATATGCATAATTACTGATAAAAACTAAATCAGATTTATAAGCTTGACATGAAAATATAATTCATAACAGTTTTTCTCTTTGACCTGATGATGCTGTGTTTTGATGAATACCAGACATTCCTGGTAGATTAGTAGAGCTATAAACAAAGAATGAGTTGAATTGCTAGCCAATTAAATAGTGAACATGTAGAGGTCAAAGTACAGTAGCTCTGGACTTCCACAATAAATGAGTCATTTAAAATTGTGATATCTCATTTTCTTGATGAATATTCTAATGAGGGCAGAAAATGGCTCGATATTAATTCCCTTCTTGTGACAGAGGGTGAGAAACGGAAAAATGATATTAAATTAACCTTCTTCTTACAGATTTGATAATAGATTTTTGATTCTTATTACCTAACATTTCTAATTTGTTCCTAACATATTTATAGGAACTTTTTTCATGTTAAATTAGCTTATACTAAAAAGAAAAATATCATTTTAGTGTTTTTTTTCTGTAAGTCTCTTGAATTTGAATAAAAATGAAGTAGTTTTTCAGAAATGCAATTGTTGTATAATGCCTTACTTCACAGTGTTTGTGTTTCTTTTTTCCCTTCAATTTTGAAAATGTCAGCAGGAACAGATTCTTGGTGACGTTTACATCTGTCCTTAACTGATCATTTGCCAAGAAGGTGATACTACTTGTTACACATGAGTGTTACAATTCTCAAGTTAACTTCATAATAAACTCTATCTGCTCCTACAACTTTTTGGCTTACTTAATGGCAGCAATTGTAGTCACAAATGTACGATTTTGGGGATGCCATTATATTATCATCTGAAACAGTTTACTATTTCCATGAGTTATAGGTTCATTAGGAAAAAAAAATCTGAAAACACACAGTCAGTTACTAATCCTCAGATATCATGGCTTATGATCATATGGGTACCAATCATAAATATTAAACCATCTAGAATAAGTTATTATCCAAAATACTTTCTCTATAATAACCTGTTAAATTATTTTCTGTAGAGTGCCACATGTTCTTACATCTCTGCTGAATTTTTGTGTTTCTTTAGAGAAACAAATTCCTGCATGTGTCTCTGTCAAAGCTCTTATATCCTTTCTGTTAAATCTGATAAAAGGAGACTGATCTCCAAATGTTGAATTTATGTGGAAATTGTACTTTCACTCACAGTTGCAGCCAGACAGGTTAGAGAAATAAGTTGGAGCCTATAGAAATCAGAAAGCCACGTTTCATTAATTCTAGAACTCAGAGGGATACTTTTTTCAGATCCAGGAAGGGATGATGAGATTGAACGACGACCTGACCAGACTGTGTTTCTCACATTGCACCTACCATACCTTCACAACGGAAAATACACTGCAAAATCTTCAAAGCATTTGATTTAAAATCCTTCTGTTGCTTTCAGGATGGTTTCATTCAGACTATCTGCTAGCTGTGGATTTAGATTGGACCATTTCCTGGTTTTTGGCTCTCACACTGGCAAAAGTCTTTAAAGCTCTTACATTTTAGATACTATCCCACATTCAGGAATGTTGTTGACATTTGTTGTCTTCTTGTCATTCAAAAAAATACTTTCAAGTCCATGAAAAAAAAATTTAAAAAGTAGTAGCATTTGGGTATTATAGTCACAATTTTGATAAGGACAAATAAGAAGAATACAAGTAAGAGAGTAAGACAAGAGTAAAGCTAACACAGCTTCCTCTGTGTTAGTGAAGTACTGGGGAACTGGTGAAGCCAAATAGTTTGAGTGACTGCCAGGAGTATCCCTACGTAAGGGATATCTCCACTTCTGTAGCCCCTTGACTATCAGTCTTTCTTGGATTTCTGTGCTGAGTGTGAAAATGGCTCCCTTGACAACTACTAAGTCATAATTCTCATCTGTTTATTTCTAGAAACTGAATAACAGGCTCCATCAATCTAGTCGCTCTTGCCTTCCTTAATAGTAGCTTAAGGATAACCTTAACTGATCTGCCTCAGTTAATTTACTTTCTAATAACTTGAAATTATACCTATGGTCCTCTCTGGATTGCTAGATCTCCTCTTTGGGGAGTGAGGGAATGTTCTTCATCTAGATTATCTGTCAAAGATAGAGGTGGGAGCTGTTACATGTTGTTGCACATGATTTCATAGGGACTTCTCCTGCCTTGCATTTCTCACCTTGTCAGTTAGTTTCAGTAGAGCCAATTTTCTTTTAGTGGCTGTATAAATCTACATGCAGCTAATATCAAAAATTCACACAGAGAAGCCTTCAGGAAACAGCTTTGGCAGTGCTGTCCAAATAATTTCTAGTTGTCATTCTGCTTTCTCATCAGGGTAGTAGTAGTTTTTTGGGGATTTTTTTTTTCTTTTCAAGATCAGTAAATCAAATCCAGAAGCAACAATTTACTCTAAAAGAAGGAGAAATACCATTTGGGCATATTTTCTTTCATTATTAAAACAGTTGCCATCTCTTGTAATGTTTACTTAAAGAACAAAAGAACTTATTACACA
Organism: Crypturellus undulatus; assembly: GCA_013389825.1. NCBI lineage: Eukaryota > Metazoa > Chordata > Aves > Tinamiformes > Tinamidae > Crypturellus > Crypturellus undulatus. Next base: position 244,538 of record VWPW01000033.1, read on the forward strand.
AGGAGTAACAGAACAGTAGATTTCCTTGGAAGGGTTTCCTTTTAATCTAACAAAAGAAATGGAAGGGAAGGGAAGGGAAGGGAAGGGAAGGGAAGGGAAGGGAAGGGAAGGGA
>VWPW01000033.1:244674-269608 GCA_013389825.1 Crypturellus undulatus
CAAATCTAATAAAGATAAAATAAAGAAAAAAAGAAATTATTACAAAAGGAGTAAAAGAAAAGTAGAGTACAGAGGAAGGGTTGAGATTAAAGAAAAGAAAAAAAAGGGAAGGGAAGGGAAGGGAAGGGAAGGGAAGGGAAGGGAAGGGAAGGGAAGGGAAGGGAAGGGAAGGGAAGGAAAGGAAAGGAAAGGAAAGGAAAGGAAAGGAAAGGAAAGGAAAGGAAAGGAAAGGAAAGGAAAGGAAAGGAAAAAGGGTCAAGTCATCTTTCTGTGTGATAATGCATAGGATAATGCTCCTGCCCCTTTCACTTCATTGAATAATGATTAGGGATTGAAAAGGTTAATTTTCCGTCTGCAATAGAATTGCCTGGGTTTCTTAAGCATGTAGCTATAAATATTGAAGAATAAATTTGAATAAAAGACTCTAAGTATTCATTTATTTTGCCTACGTTCTGGTATTGTTCAACATCAGCACTACTTACCAGTTTTCAGCCTGTTCCTGCAGGCCTACCTAGAAGTGGCATAAAGTACCAAAAATGAGCTTAAGGCCTCCATGGTTTCTTTATTTTAAATAAATCATTCAAAAACTCTAAAATTTTCTCAACTGGACACTTTTTCTTTGCAGTAAAGTTAGAATAATTGGTCATATAAATAGTCATATTGAGTGTAAATATGTATGTTTGATGCAAATACTTATCCACACCACAATGTTCTTTAGTTTTGGGGTTAGCAACAGATATTTTGGAATTTCATATTTTTACTCTTAACCTTAAGCCTGAGTAAGGTATTTCCAACTATATAGCATGATAAACTTCTCTGGGAACATAAATGAGTTGGACAGACAGTACTGAGGCCACAGTAAAGCTAAATATCTATACAACAAAACTGTACAATAAACATGAACACATATAGAAGCATGCAGAGACCTAAACTAAGTTTCGCAGTTGCAAGAAAATGCATAAATATCAGAGTCAAAAAAAAAAGTGATCTTTTTGTCTAGGATTTACTTGATAAATGTTTTGAATTCTTTTACTTTACTTTAACTGACATTTCCAAAGGTGGTTGTGGGTTATATGGTGGGTTATAGATAGAGGAGAGGTATTTTGTTTTATTTTCCTTCCTCTAGCCCAGGGATATCTGAGAACACATGCTGGGCCTCATGTAATTGCCACCAAAAATCCTCATAGATTCACAAAACAATGCAACCTTGTTATTAGACGCTAGCTGATTTGTAGTAACATGAATAGTGCTTCAATTCTACTTGTAGAAGTAAGGAGGGCTAGCCTGAAATGATATGCTTTCTACAATGCTGATTTTCAATGACCAGCTGATGAACACTGACTTAAGTTATGCTCCCATAGACAGAGATGGAAGAAGATGCTGTCCAGTATTTGTTGCCAAAACTTCTGAAAATTACAAATGTATTTCATGGTTTATGGGCTTAATCTAAAAATTATTAAACCAAATTAAAATATTTTTGATATGATGACTATTTGGAGACTGTCTGTCAACAGCTGATGTTGATCTTCTTGTACCTACAGAGTCTCACACAGAATGAGAAATTAAGTACAATGGTAAAGACCTATGTGACGGAATAAATATTTTTTTATTATTGTTGTGAAACGCACCTATCAACTATCCTTGGTTCTATTCAAACTTCTGTTTACAAATCAAGACATCACTATCAGGTAACAAAATTAAAAGCTTATTTAAAAAGCAGTGCTTATAGTCAGAAATTTTTAAGGGGATTGAAATGATTTATGTTACGTGTGAGTATGCACTCAGGAGAAGTCTTTCCTCTTGAAGGTAAATTATGATGTATATTACTATCAGGAACTGTTTCTTATGTTGATCATAATTTGCTGCTGTGATTGTATGCTGAAAGAATTGTATTAAATTAGAGGGGAAAAAAAGCACTAATCAAAAAAAAGAACAGCTGAGTTGCTTCAAAAAATAAAATACTAAACATTTTCCTCCTAAATGCAGAAGTCATGATACAAAAGAAATAACAAGGTGTTCTTCCTAAACATTCATGCATGAACTCCAGCAGTGTGCTTCCTTCAGGTAGACTCTTAATCAAATTTTGGTAAAAAACAAACAAACAAAAAGAAACCTGCAAGCTTGAAGAGTTGCACTGTAATGTTACTAAAGATGTGTTTGTTGTTGTTAGTGGAACTAGGAGTTCATTTCAACTCCTAACGCAAAATTTTGATGCACTTCAAGAAGAATATGGAGGAAAAGAGGAAGCAGCAAAAAAAAAAAAAAGAAAGAAAAAAGGCAATTGCCTTTAGAAAAAATCATATTTTTTATCAGTTGGGTGCAGAAAATACAACAAATTTTTAAATTCAGTTGGGGTAATTGCTAAACTTTTGCCGTCCAAGTAAATAACAAATGCCTGTTAAGAATGTCACAGTTGCGAGATAAAACACATAAAAATTAGATACTCAAAACCATGGGGAAGCAGAAGCAAACCATTCAAGAACTCCGTAGAGCAGATAATGGAAGTGAGATTCTGAATGAGTGCTGACAGAATTATTGATATTCCAGTAGTGGAGTGAAAATGTTGATAGGCAGAAACCCTAAAACTCAATTCAAATGGCATCTTTCTGAATTTAGGAGCTATTTAACCTAGATTGAGTAATCTGTTGTCTGTCAGGCTTAGTCATGTCATACACACAAATGAAATAAAGCTGTCAAATTACTTTCCAAAGGACTGCAAAACATTCTATAAAAGTAGCCACTAGTAATTGATGTCACAGAGAAAAAGCATTTCCCTACTTCAGATACATAATATTGACTTTCATAGTGACACAGGATACTGAGAAATTTGAACAAGAATGAACCATTTGTAGCACGTGTTGGGTGCAAACAGCTTATTTGGGTATCAATTATCTTTATGGTCACCTAGTAAGGCAAGTACAGGCTACTAATTTTTTGTTGTCATAGTTACCATTTTTTTTACAATGATCAAGCTGAGAAAATATCTTAAGTTATACTACACTGCACTTGATGAAAAAGAAATTTACATAGATGAAGAAAAGATGATATTGTTAAAACATTGCTACAGTTCTGTGTTGGCACTTTTAGAAATTAATATTACTTTTGTTTAGCACTTCCCTGGGATATAACATAAAGCTCAGTAGTTCTAAACACCTCTTCTACTACTGTTAGTTGAACAGCCCTTTGAATGTTTGACCCAGGCAACTGGGTGCCAGTCAGCACCAGTATGACTGGAAAAGTCATGAAACAGCTCATACTGGCTGTTGTCTCCAAACATATGGAGGATAAGAAGGTGCTCAGGAGTAATTAACATGGATTCACTATGGGGCAATCATGCTTGACGAATCTGATTACCGGCTGGGTAAATGAAGGAAGCCCAGTGGATGTCAAATATCTGGACTTCAGCAACGCTATTGACACCGTCCCTCACAGCATCCTCCTGGGCAAGCTCCCAGTGCAGGTTAGATGAGTGGACAGTGAGGTGGATTAACAACTGGATGGCAGAATCCAGAGGATGGTGATCAGCCGTGCAGAATCTAGTTGGAGACCTGTAGCTAGCGGTGTCCCCCAGGGGTCAGTCTTCGGTCCAGTCCTGTTCAATTTATTCATCAATGACCTGAATGAAAGCGCAGAGTTTCACAAGTTTGCTGATGAAACCAAACTGGGAGGAGTAGCAGATACCCCAGAGGGCTGTGCTGCCATCCACAGGGATCCGGACAGACTGGACAACTGGATGGTGAGAAACCTTATGAAATTCAGCAAGTCCAAGCGCACGGCCCTGCACCTGGCAAGGAATAACCGTTGACACCAGTACAGGCTGGGGACTGACCTTCTGGAGAGCAACTCTGCAGAGAAGGACATGGGCATCATGGTGGATGACAAGTTGACCATGTGGCAGCAGTGNAAGAGCGTCTCCAGCAGGTTGAGCGAGATGATCCCCCCCCTCTACTCAGCCCCGGTGAGGCCACATCTGGAGTACTGTGTTTAGTTCTGGGCTCTCCAGTACGAGGTATGTGGAACTGCTGGAGAGAGTCCAGCGCAGGGCCACGAGGATGATCAGGGGCCTGGAACATCTGCCCTGTGTGGAGGGACTGTGAGAGTTGGGCCTGTTCAGTCTGAAGAAGAGAAGGTTGAGAGGGGATCTAATCAGTGTATATAAGTATCTCAAGGGAGTGAGTGAGGAGGATGGAGACGGACTCTTTTCAGTGGTGCTATGGCTATATATTATACCCCTACAAGGTTTTACTTGCAAACTTGTTTAAGAGACAAAGCACAAAAATACAGTCCCAGGAGAAAGCATTAGAGGTGGTTCTCCTTGCTTTTCATTCGGTGGACCAGGACAATAGGGGTTGCAGTTTTGGCCCTTGAGGAACTGCATTTATAACCGTCTGTCAATTTGATTTTTAAGTCATTGATCACCATCCTTTGAGACTGATAGTTTAGCCAGGTTCCCACCCGTCTTATGGTTCATCTGTCCAATTCAGATCTTACCCAGCAATTAGGTTGGCTGAGAAGGATTTGTCCTCCATAAATCAATCTTTCAATAGAAGAAGGCTCAGGAAATATGGGGAAGGACAATTTGTTCATGAAATTCAGGGAACAATATCGTGACCAACTGACTATAGCTCTTGCAAAGATAATTTATCTCAACATCAAGAGAGTGGCCTTCATTTTGGATAAACATCTATAACAGCTAAGTGGATCACCTAGTTGTGTACATGTTTTCCCCAAAAGTGTTCATGTCTCCCTGAACTAGTCACACTAGCATGGGTGAGGTATGTTTGCGTGGCTCAGTCCAACACAGTACCAAAAAAGAACAACAAAAAAGACTTACAAGAGAGCAACTTGCTTGAGCTTGTTTCAACCTATGTATTTCTTCCCCAAAAGTGGGGAAACCTAGTGTAGTGGTGCTGGTAATGGGAAGCACATTTGCATTGTGGTTCAGCTGTATGCAGTAGTTGCTGTATAACTTGTGTATTGTGATTTCTGCACATTGCTGTATCATGCTGCTAAAATCCTGTGTAGCGTAAGGTATTTTCAAGCAAGTAAACTTGATATTATACGTTACACACTCCATGCTTGGGTTATCTAAAAGAACCTGATCAGAGTATTGCATGCTGACAGCTGTTTTTTCCAAACGATCTTAATTGCATTAGTAGTTAAATAAGTTAACTAGAGCAGAAAATATTAACTAGCTCTTCTTTTTGGATTGTATTTAATAAATGCAGAATTTAATATTTTATGGCTGAATTTGATGATGAATTTTGATTGCTTTTTCCTTTTGAAAATTATAGAAATTAGGAGAATTCTTTAAAAGACAACCTTTTTACTGTGTGCTTCCAAATACTTCTTGCAAGTCAGGTCATGTCTGAGAGAGTTGCTTGTGGGTGAGATAAATATATTTTCTCTATTTTTTTTTTAGGATGATTTTATCAGTATTTCATATTTTCATTTTCTTTTGTTAACTTTTTGAAATGGACTTCTTTTTAATATGAGATGTATTTAGATGATCTCTTAAGATTTTTCTACTGCTATGAACAGAGGAAGCTGTATATCAATGTCACAGCTTTGTCAAATATAGTTCCATTATGGTTAGCATCTATTTTCAGCCAGTGAGAGCAATAAAGTAGCAAGATACATATTTGCAAGACACACAGAAATAGGAAAAAAAGAATAGGGAATGAAATTGCTATTGAAATTATGAAAGCATCATTCCCCTCCAATGCAAGTCAAAACACTTATATTAACAATATATTTCAACACACTGTACCCAGGGGTCCTTTATTATCCTCTTTTATAGCTGAGAAAACTTTCCCAAACATTTACAGAACCAGCTTTTGAAATTTATGCATGTAAATTTAGAATCTTAAGCATGTGATTTGACAGAGAGAGCTCATAAAGCTCTCGCTGAATTTTAGTTGTGTCAGTAAAACTCTAATTTGGGCCACTTGTTCTGTGCATAATTTTATATATCCAAGATTGAAAGTGTAGTAAATAAAAGAGTTCTGAATTCAAACCATCAGCCTCTACCTAAACTTCAATAGCATGTACTAAGTGCTTTAGTAAGTGTTGTGAAACAGATAGCTTGCACACTCCATTTAGATGGACTCTCATTTTTTTTCATATAACTTTAAATTACAAATAAAACCCTTCAAATTATTTGCTGTATAAGAAATACTTATATTTTGAGAACTCATTAGAAAATCTTAGGTAGATGCTAAATACATTAACTTTGCAGCTGGTCCATGTTTACAATTCAAGTAGTATATTTACTGCTTCCAAATAAACATTTTAAAAGCTGAAAGATGCTCAGATTGCAACAAATTACTACAGTTTTGCTGGACTTTGTTTTCAGTGGATCTCAGATTTTTAGTCTTGGGTGTCCTGTACTTCTCTCCCTATTTAATTAAAATTCTTAAAGAATTTCTCTCAACATCATTTCTTGCACTCAGAAAGCCTCTAAGTATTGCCACATGAAGAGTTTTTTTAAAAGTACCTAAATGCTGGAGAAAGTTCCTAACCATTGATAATCAAATTCTGACTGCATTTTGTTCAAGGCTGATGATAAGTTGCAATGTCCTTTTCAAAGGCCATCTTGAATATCTGTTGCTCGTTTGTGATTTAAGATAAAGTTGTGCTTTTTTGTGGACTTTGCAAACAGCAGGCAGATTCTGTCAAGAGATGACAACACTTTTCCTTGTGAGGTTTTCAGTTTAAATGTTAATTCCTGTAGGTATTCCTGTCTGCAGTGAGTCCCATGCTGATTCCCATTAATCCATAGCTTGCAGAAGCATAACAGAGTTGAAAGTTGCTTTCAAGATCTTTTAATGTATAAGATACTCTGCTAATAGTTTCTTGCGTACTGCCTCCATGAAAATCTATCAACATTTTATCACACTTAAGTTACTTCAGATTTCAGGCTGTCTGTTTGAAAGATGCATGATTTTGTAGCATGCTTTTGTCAGGACATGAACACATCCCTGACTAAAGAAAGGCAATACAGGAAGAGGTGGTTTTTTTTTCAGGAAGAACTTATCTCTGGTGTGCCATGAAATAACATTGTTATGGGAAATGGAACAAGGTAGCTCGAGGAGATAAACGACATCATAGAAATAATCTCTTGGATTGAGCTCAGGACGAGAAGCAAAGCAAGAACAGAAGTATATGAATATGCAAACATTCCAGAGCTGTGCCAATCCATTTCCCAGTCTTTCACCTCACACACTCAGACTAGACAAGTAGTCAGAGGGGAAGCAGCAAATAACTGATCAATTTACTCTTTCTTGTGAGTCTGAATGCAAAACTCGGCAGAATGCCCCTTTTACTCCAGATGCAATGCAGAAAAGAGAGGCATAAGGCTGTCTTCCCTCGATCAGGTAAAAGGAAGAATGGGAAAAGGACTCCCCTCCTGGCTGTCTTGAGTTCTATCTTAAAAGTTCTTGTCTGCATTGATGACATTTTTGCTCCACCTACTGGTAGCATGGTTTGGCGTCTTCTGACTTTATGACAGGAGCTTGTACCTCCTTTGGCAGCTAATCCCTTTTGTGCCAATTCAAAGTGGCATCCCTATGCAGAAAGAAGGAAAATGTTACTGATACCTGTTTCTAAAATTATGGAGTAAGAGGAAAAATCTATTTTTAAGTAGAAAGGAATCACCATGGCTCAGTATGTAAAACCATAAAAAACAAACAAACAAAAACACTCTACAGCCTTTTTTTTTTCTTCTTTTTTTTTAGCACTTAACTGGTCATTGTCTAAATTCTACCTCCTTACAGCAAATACAAACAAACAAAGCCCTCTGAAGTCTTTATGTCATCTTCCTTTCTAGCTTGATAAGAGCTGACAGTCCCTCTGAAATGATGGTTTGATATCACTGAGCACATCTGAGTTCTGTTGGCTCACTTTGCTACATTTTTATGATTACTGGCTGATGTCAAGAAAAATGGGACATGTGAGTTTATTTACACAGCTGTTGTAATTGCTTATGTCTGGTGTTAAACCAAGAGGTTCTGAAAGGTTTATTCTGCTGGTTTTGAAGTTGTCAACTCACTGCCTCTTTCTTGTTAGAATGATATCTAAGCACTGATTTGTTAGAGGTATTGTTTCATTCTTGCTCACTGGTCAATGAATGACCTTCTTCGAGAATTACTGATTCAACAGCTGTAACTTTCTCTAATGACTGCAAGCTCAGATGTTCAAGAGGACACTGCAGTAATATCATAACAAATCTTTTGTAAGCTTTAAGAGATAAAGTTCATATTGCTGTGTGCAATTTTTCAAATGGAGAAAAATTCCTTATTCTTACAACCGGGATGTCATTGAAATTCTGTGGGTGCTTCTAGTTTTGTTAGCTACAATACTTTCTCTCTACAGACCAGCGTATTTGAAGTCATATTAAAACAACATGTACTAACTCCGTGTAGAATCATAGAATGCTTGAGGCTGGAAGGAACATGTAGAGACCATGTGGTCCAGTCCCCCTTCGCAAAGCATGGTTAGCTTCAGCAGGGCTAGGTCTGGTTTAGGTTGGAAATCTCTCCAAGGATGGAGACTTCACAGCCTCTCTGGGCAACCTGCTTGATCTCCCTCACCAAAAGAAATTCTTTACATATATAAGCTTTCAACCTACAGTATGTTATCTTGGTAATTCACCACTTACATATCACAAGTATTAAGTGCTTGCGTATTTTTGCAAAGCTGGATCATTATGGCTAAAACTATAAAAAGAATGAGACTGCCTAGCACAGGACTGCAGATACATTTTATATACCAGAGCCTACAAATGCGATCAGAAAAGCTGTGCTATGTTTTTTGTCCAACTCCTGTCCTATCTTTGAAATAACTGTCTCTCTCTGATTCTGTAGGCTTCCTTAGCTGTGTTTCTGAGGCTGTCTAAAGTTCTACAAGTTTGACAGATGAATTTTTGAACTATTCAGAAGCCAAACAAAAAATCCATCTATTGTCCTCCAGACATAATGCAGAAAAAAGTGTCAGTGTTTTTCAACTCTTTCTAAGAGGAGTATGTACCAACTCTCAGAATTATCAACATAGTGGATATGCCTTCCTGCAGCCTCAAGATGTGAAACTTCCAGACAACATTTAGATTTCAGGTGCTGCTGGAACTATTCTTATCAGTTGCCTTTAGGTCTTGACTCACTATGAACTGACTAAAACTCTCTGATTCTGACTTCCTTTCTACAGTGTCTTTAAAGGTACCTATTCTATATATGTAAGGATAGGTGCCAAGTTCTTTTAGTAGAGGTTAGGGACTAGAACAAATAATGATGTACATGCCATGTATGTCTTGGCATAATCAGAGTATATGTGCAGGTATTAATCAGAGAATTTACTTTTTTTTTTGTATGAATAGACCATTATAATAAATAGATAAATTTCATCTGAATTTACTCGGACTTAGTGCCTCAAAATCAGACACTTTATTTTGCAAGGCTAGCACAGGAAACCCATGTATTGCACACACGTGGATACACATGCATGGACACACAAACCATACAAAACCACAATTACTAATCACTGTGATATAGTAGACAGCAATTACAAAGTTGAAGTAGCAAAAGACAGTGAAAGGCAAATGAAAAAATAGTGCTTTCTATACCAAAGTTGAGAGAGACGTGCTGACACTGAAATACTAGCACTGATATGGTTAAACATTTTTCACTGAGAGGTACAGTGCTGGAGTAAATTTTATCTTTCTGATTTTCCTTTGGTATTATTCTGTGGCTTTGATAGTCTTCTGTATCTTTTCTATGATGGCACATTATCGTGTGCTTGTCTTACTTGTCTAGTCACAGAAAAGAAGGCTTTTAAAGAGCAAGCATTTGCTTATTCTGCTTTCTGCAAATGTATCTGTTATGATGTAAGGTTTTCATTTTCACAAGTGGAAATGCACTTCTAAAACCATTGATCTAATCAGAATGCCAGAATCTTAACTTTGCAAGTAAGACAATATGATCTGACAAAAACATCAGTAGTGTTAGTAAAGCTCAGGAGATTTCATGAAACTGATTAAAATTACAGTGCTAGATATCTATTCGTTTGACTGCTATGGAAAGACTAGAACGAATTTTTGATACTTGTAATGTTATAACTGTTCCAGTAAAGTGATGAAACATTCTTAGGAGAGATGTCATCCATGTTATGAAAAAAATATTTTAATGACTAGACTTGAGTTGTCATAGAACTATGCTTTTCCTTTGAGCAGAAGAATTGATCATCTGCTTGATTGATTGATCATCATTTGGACAGCTGAATACATGGCATATTTGAAAATAAGACACAAGCATATAAAAGAATAATTAAAGTGTTCATTATTTTTGACTTATTGGTGTTATTTGCAGTCAAGTGAAAGAATTCAGAAAAATATTAGCTTTTCTAGAAAGATTGTTAATAAAATAACATCAGAAATGCCAACATTGAATATCTTTGATGGCATTAGAAAGGAGAATAATATTGATATTTTGATGTATTTAGTCAACAGTTTTGTTTTCTGAAGTCTGATCAAGATGAAACTAACCTTTTTATAATCTATGATCTTCAATATTTAAGAAAACTGAAAAAAAGTGGGGCTTAGGAATATAAATAGAGAGAGAAAAGGACAAATATGGGATTGAGACAAAACTTTAAAGGAGTTTAAGTTTAAAACTGATAATGCAAGAATAGAACTGAATTAATAAATGAGTGTGCATAATATTTAAACTGTTGTAGTACAGAACAGATTCAGAGAACATGTGTAGGAGTGTAGGTCCAGAAATGGAATGAAGGATACCTGTACTCCTACAGTACTCTATTCAGTTCATGTTCAGTTGTATTGTAAGTATAAAGTTCTTTAATACCCATAAATCACTTTCCATGTTCCAAATTGAAAACTAACGAATATATGAAAGTGCATTTTTAAAACATGTGCTTACTGAAATGAATTGTGATAAAGATTTAAAAATGTACAGGGAAGTGTATTTTAAGAGCACACAATTCATACAACCAGTTCCTTTCTAAGATCTTCAATAATTTTGAAATATTATTGGAGAAGCACCCTCTTCAGTTATTCTGTCTGCACTATATTCCACCCCGCCCCCATCAAAAAAAAAAAAAAAGTAAAAAAGCTTAACATTGCTTTGTTCTTCATTTTAGCAGGTAATAGAAATCTTACACAAGAATTTCTGCTCTTCTTCTATATTATAAGCACCTGATTTTCCTTTCAGTCTCAGTTTGGACTGAGACTGTTGGACTGAGATATTTTTCAAAGAGAAGTAACAAGGTAAAAAATCTCTATGTAATAAATTGCCTTAGGTTGGTCCTAACCACCTCACCATGATGTAAAATTCTACTAAGTTAAAGAAACTTCACAGTGCATAAAAACAATTTTGTAAGGAGAAGCGGAAGAAAGAAGTAATGTATTTTATTCACATTGTGTATTCCAGGTCAAGAGTTTTATCGCTTCAAATAGCTTTCTAGAAGGAGGAAGTGAGTTCAAGCCTGGTGAAGTGGCATACGTTAATCTTCTCCAGTTAGAAACTGTGTTATGTTTTGATTGGCATATATCTCACAGTTTAAACTTCTTTCTACAGATGCTCTATTAAAAACCAATTAACTTCCAGTGTAATCAGGTATTTAACTTATCAGTTATGCAATGAAAAATGGAGGGTGATAGCAATGACAAACAGGCTTACTAACTAATCAGCTGTCTAATTAATTTGAAAGTCTTTCATGTTTAATAAAAATTATGCATAATATCAACTATTTAAGGCCTGGTGATAAATAGATCTGTGGAAAGCCTTTGGGAAGATTTAGCTTGAAATATGCTCAAAAGGCAGCTGAAAGATATAAGGATGTCATGATACAAGATATTTTGGTCTCCAGATGCTCATGTAACCTTCCTCAGATGATAACAGAAAAATCTAGGAAGAGAAAATGATTTAACCACGGCTCATTAATAAACAACCCTTTCAGTGATGTCAGAGGAACCGGTATCTCGGAAAGGACCTATGTCTGTCATCTGGGAATATTTAATTTCCAGATGACCTCTGAGCAGGCTTGCACTTATTCTCAGTTATCTAAAAACTTGGCTTTTTTTTTTTTGGTGTGTGTGTGTGTGTATGTATTTTTTTTCCTGCTTCCTCCCAGCAGCCCACCTCCCAGGTGGGCATGCTGAGCACGAGCATGGGACATTGTCAAGGCACGTGGAAGTCTCAGTCCCAAGCTGAGTACAAAATGGGATGAAAACAGCGGGGGCTTGGATGAGGAAGGGAGGAATATAGGTGCTGTCCTGGAGCTGAGCCTTGGAAAGGGGGAGAAGAAAAGTTCCCCTAGAAGTTCTCCTAGAAGTCTATCTATCTGTCTTTTTTTATCAATATTGGAATCAGTAATTAAAATTTTTAGTAAACTGGCAATAAATTAAGTGAAATTCACCAAGCTGAATACTGTTTTGTCTGTGTCAATAACGAAAATATGACTTACTTAACTTTTAAGACTCCTATATTCTTTTCCATGCTGATTTTAGACATGATCCCTCATTTCAGTGGTATTCTCAAAGCTGTTATAAAGTTATAAAAGGTGTTTCTGTTATAAAGTAATTTCAGTTTCTAGTTTTTATTTATTTCAGGTACCTACCCTCAAAAATATTTGATCTATTATGAGAAATTGAATGGCATAGATATCTTTGTTTTGAAGAAATTTAAATTAAAGGGTGTGTTTGTGAACACTCGTTTTTCAAAGGACAATGAATGTTTCAATTAATTATGCTGTTGGGGGAGAGAGTCGTCGTGGAACGGGGAGAAGCTTACTAATGGAGATTGGGGCAGGAGCGTGCTTTTGTGGTCGGGGTTAAGATATTCACCTTGGAGAGTAGTTGTAATTTTCTCTTTTTTTCTGCCTAAGACTTTCTACATTTTTCTCTGACTTTAAAGTGATCCCTAGAAGAAGAGCAGAATAGAGCATTGTCTTGACCGAATCTCATCTGCTTTGGCAGGTACCTGAACAATTTCATTTCCTTAACTCAAAATTTTGCAGTCACTGAGCTATTCTAGTCTCATAGGATTAAATATTAGATGATGTGATGAGTTTTAGGCAAAGGTGTATCTTTAGGAAACGTGGCCACTCTATGAAGAATATTGAGTCCTCATGCCTGTACCCAAGAGTAGCTCATGAAATCCCTTTTCATGGCTAATACCTAGGACATTTTCTATGTCTTAGGGAATCTACATGTTCCTGAATAAAGTTGCTTCTGAATTTTCAGTGAATTTTAACTTTATTAGTTCTAATATTCATGCTAGGAATGGAGTGTATAAGAACATTGATCCTATTCTAAGTTTTGTACACTTTAGGACAACATAAGCTACCCAAAACTAGCTGATCTTGTTTGAAGACTATTGAACTTAATATGAGAAACAAATATATTTCTTTCTAGCAACATATGAATACTTCTCATATTGTTTAAATACTGTCACATGCTACAACCCAAATTTTTCCAAGTCTGTCAAAAAATTAAAATGCCAAACAAATTTGCTGCATATAATTTTGAAGTACCTCCAAAAATACTTTGCTAGCATTTTGCTCTTAAATGTTTGAAGAAAATCCCATAAACAGTGCAATCTTCACTTCTATTCAACAGAAAACTTTCTATGTGTATTTTGTGATCATAATTGGAATAAATTCAATAGAGTATAATTGTCCTTTTCTACTACTAAAATGTATTCTTAAAGCTAAACTAGAGAGAAAAAAATTACTTAACTCCTTTCTCTTATTAGCATACTGGTTTAGTCTGTCTCCTTCAATTATGCCAAAAAAAAAAGTGCTGATTTTCTACTTGATTCACTAAACCAATGCCTTTTCTTGAGAAGAAATTCCTTTGATTTACAAGACCTTCAATATTTAGATCAAAACAAAACATTCCAGATTGTCTCTTTATGATATTGGGCTGTTGAAACACTGTTAAAAAAAAAAAAAAATGATTACTTCATTTTGTTTGTATATGACATTACAGCCACTACTATAATTTTCCACAGAATCACAGAATAATTGAGGTTGGAAAAGGACTTCTACAGATCATCTAGACAAGTATACTTGCTCAGAGGAGGGTTGACTGGAGCAGGTTCTTTATGAAACTTCAGGACTTTAAATTCCAGGTTTGCATTTTTATGTCTTAGTGCCCCTTTCTTAGCCAACTGTACTTTAAATTCACTTAAAAAACATTCTGTTGTTGCTGAAGAGAGGACTGTCATGACAAAGTGGACATTTTTGCACAATAACTATGCTCAGAAGTCATTGTAATGTAATACAGAGCATTCTTAACTCAGATATGATTTACTAATATCTTACAGATCAGGAGTGTAGACAAGTTGATTAGTAACTGAACTAATGCTGTTACAGCAGACTGAACTGATTTCAGTTTTAACCACGACTGCATTACAGTTTGCCAAAGTAGGAGCAGAGAAATAAAAAAAATGTGATTTCCAGGGAGTTTTATACATAGATCTTTTATGTTGAAAAACTAAGACCTAACTTTGAGTCATAGGTTTATACATAATAGTGCTGAAATTAAGGCAATGCTTTCAGTGATGTCATTTCATAGTAGTTATACTTCTTATCCAGAAACATGTTGAATATAGTGAATTAGCCTACCTTTTGTTTGTTTAGTCAGGAATGTGATGAAGTATTAGAGATGAAAACTTCTCTCTGCCTGACCGCATATGGTAATTTCTGTCTTTCAGCTTTGTACTCAGAATAGTGATCATTTCCTAGACCTTTTGATTTGGACAGAACTTATCTGAGAGATAGAAGAACAGTAACTGTAAAAAAAAATATGTGTCGTCCTACAGGAAAGTAAACAGGATCAACGTATTAATATATCAGATTCTACCAAAGAGTACACAAGGCACATTCCTTCGTGACATGTAAACACTAAAAGAACATGGCAGCTTTGATCCAAAGACTCAAAAATAACATTATCACTGTTACTGGAAATACATAATAAATCAAGAAGGTAATTCTTTACTCATATACTCAGGCTGTTTTTCTGAAATATTAAATCTTGTTCTACATTTGTTTCTGGCATATGTCTTATGAAAATATGTACTAAATAACCTTAAACTACAGAAGCAAAGGAGTTGTCTTTTCCTAAGATACTAATAAGAAAAATGCACTGAAAGCAAATGATGCTCAAAGTGTGTATGTTTTTACAGTATCCATTACAACAAATTTGCAATACCTCTGCTTGTTCAGTGAAAGCTTTGTGAGCATTTCACATCATTGGGAGTCTTGAAAAGATCTTCTGTGATTTAGATAAGTAGTAGAACTGCCTTTTAGTGTGATGGGAATGAATAGTAAAACAGCCTACCAAATTAAATTCAGTTCTCGTTGCTCTTTAAAGTCAAGGTTTAAATAAATTCTTAAGAATAGTAATAGTAATAGTAATAATAGTATATATGTTCTCTAATAATTATTTAATATACATGTTTTTATTTAGGTATATAACTTGGGGCCTATCACTATTTTATGCCAGGCTTCATAAGATTATCCAAAAACTGTAACTTTAAAAAACAACCAAGAAAAAGCCTTCTAGAATATGTAACTTAATTTTATTGGTCAGAGCAGATTTAAAAAATTTTTGATTAAATTTGGTATGGTTGTCTTCACTTTTTTTTTCAGTTGTTAGTATCTTCAAGTGCTATAGAAGGGACGCAGAATAAGTATATATTACTATCCTGTTTGACAGCAAAAAGATATTGCCATAACATAGCAAATACATCTTAACGTTAATACATCTTAAGCTTGGAATTGTTCACTTTAAAACAATGCCATCTTGACAGTTTAACGTAAGATGTATTTCTCCCATTCAGTGGCAATAACTCTTGCCCTGCTTCCGGCAAGTGGACAAGAACTAGGTTGAAGCAATTGCAGGTTTCATGTGCTTGAACTGCTAGTGAATTCATTTATTGAAGAGGTGGCAAGTCCTCAGATCAACAGTGACACTTACTTCAAAGATTATCACTCGACAGCCCCAGGGTGGATCCAGAGAGGGTACTAAAAAAAAACACGCTGACAAATTCATGGAGCTGAATCTCATTGTCCTGCACAGCAGCAATACCTGATACCAAAATTGTTTCACACTCTGGTATTCTAATCTGCTTCTTTTTCCAAGCTAATTGTAAGACATTATTCTTTTCATTATGAAGATAACCTCCTTTCTCCTGCAAAAAAGTGCTGAACCCTGACCTGTCTTCACAGCAAATTTGTCTCCTTGTTACATGAGGTCTGCAGGTGGAAATATTGGTCTCAGAGGTTCCTCCAAGCAGCTTCTTCTGCATCCTGACCAGTAAAAGGCATTAATTATATGCTTCAGACTGTCCCTGCATAAGAAGGAATAGTCACATAGGACTATGTATTTTGTATATAGTTAAGAGATGTTTCATATATGATACTGTTCAACCTGGAGAAGAGAAGGCTGAGGAGGACTGAGGGGGGCTCTTATCAATGCATAAAAATATATAAAGCATGTTTCCATAGGGGATGGAATCATGCAGCAGGTGTCCCTGTTTGAGCAAGGTATTTGGACTAGGTGATCTCCAAAGCTCCATTCCAGCGTGAACTGTTCTGTGAATCTCTATCTTAAGCCATAAATAGGAATGAATCATACATGCAAGCAGTGGTCCAACAGGGCTATGAGGCAACTGAATACTCGACTTCGGAAGAAAGAGAATTCAGGTGGGTCATATCTGACATATCTGCAAGGACCCTTGCAAAGGAGACCGCTGTCATCACCTGGACCTAGAGATAGCACCCATGGGGTTACTACCATCTTATCTGAGAAGTTTGATACCCCAGGTAAATATTACTCTATGCAATGATTACAAGAAATAAGGTTTTGTTTTCTTGGATTTTTTGTTTTAACACTCTTTCCATGAGTGTCTTTGCAAATTGCTAGTCCCTATAAGACATCAAAAGGAAATACTGTCATATGACAGCAGGTGGATCAGAAGCTTTTATCATAATTGGAAATTTTCCTTAAATGATCATCATCATGCTCCTACACTTCAAGGAGGAGTCAGTTTCTTAACCTGTAGGATTACAGCAAATAGCATCTGACATGCTTCGCTTGCATATGACTGAGATGTGCTGGAAACATGTCTCGCCTTTTTGATAGTTCTATTGATAACTTTGCACATTGCATATTGTTTGCATAATATATATGGTATGCTGACAAGTTTGGGATGTCTCCTCATCTTTCCTTTCTAATAGTGTCATGAGTTTCAAATTTGGCACTTTGTGTCACCTGAACTTGACGCCTGAGCACATCTCCACCAATTAAGTATTGCTTTCCTTACAACTTCTTAACCTATTCATGTCTGGAACTTTATAATGCCATCTAGCAGAGTGTCAAGATGCAGAGACAAACATCCTGTCTGGAGAGATGTACATCTTGAGAATTAGAGCACTCCTTGCCATAGTAACAAAACAGAGGTGCCATCATGATAGTGACTACGACCTTCCTCATGTCATGATTGAAGAATTCTAAATCTGCCCCTTCTGGACTAATCATCTTCCATCCCTCTCATGAACTGATCCTTGGTCCACTCTTTTCCCTGTTGTGTTGCAAGGGAACATATGGGAGATGCACTTCCTCCTTCTATGGGATACTTTAGATACCAGATGCTTTATCATCCTTTCTGATGATAAAGTATCTGGTGATATTTTAATTTGGTAGGATTTTCTTTTTCATTAGGCTAGGATTTCATATTTTTCTCACAACTTAGGTTTCCTTGTAATAATATTTTTTACAAAGCATTTGAAATAGATGAATAAAACTTACCCTTGTAAGAGATGACATAAGTGTCTTTTCATAAAGTCGCATATTAGTCCTTTATAATATCAATGTTCTACTGACTGTCTTTGGAAGGTTCAATCTTACTGAAGAAATTCTGAGTAGTACAGAAATTGCCAGGTCTAGCTTAATGTGTCAGGTTTTAAGCTCGATCTAAATTCATTCCATTTTTCATCATCACTATTTCCATCACTGCACTGATTTCTGCACTGTACTGTTATTCATCTAAATTCAAAATTTTCAGATTTCAGTTTAGCCTTGTGTCTTTCCTTGGGTCTCCTACAAATTTTTGCAGATTATTTGGAGTGAAGGTTAATGAATTTTTTTTTCAGTTCCATTGTATTTCTAGCTTTTAGCTTTAGTATAGCCTTTAGTAAAATCTTTAGTAGAATCTCATACTTGGCAAACAGTAAACCCTCAAGTTCAGTGCAGATATCACAGAATTCAAAAGAATCCTAGTGTACCACAGATAAATGTTTGTTTCGCTTCTTTTAAAAGAGAAAACAGCCATTGCTTGAAGAATATAAAAGGTAAAGCAAACTATTTCTAGCATGACTTCCTCACGTCAGTGGGAAATGATTACAGATAGTGGTAATAACCTTAGGAATGTTTTCTGGCATCTCTTTTTGATGTGACCTCAAAATATTTTCTTAAAAAACAAACCTTTCTGAAAATAATAATTTTTCAAAGTACTTTCTCTTTCTATTCCATATCCAGCTTTAATGACAAGTTCAGCATAGGGAATCTACTGAAAAAAAAAGAAGAAACGTTGATTTTTTAAAAAATCAAGACATGTAGAGAAGACAAATTATATACCTACAATGAAAAAAAAGAGTCCTATTTTTTGAGAGTACTCTTAAGCAGAGGTAGAAGTTATGCGTACCTTTCCTTTCTCTTATTTATTATACTTAACTGTGCAGATCCCAAATACAATATTGAGATACATAAATATATCAGAAAGAACAAGTTTATTTTTAGCATATCTTGGATCGCCTATGACTTCGGTAAAAATACGATTTCAGATTCATAGTTCAGAATTAGTTAATTTCCAGTTTGTAAGGTTGTCTTGTATTTCAGTTTACCTTAAAAATAAGTACTCTTTCATTTGAGTCAGAAAGACTATAAAATACTATTCTGACATTTTATTACATTACTTATCTTTTATTATAGATGACAAGTGTTCAATCTAGTTGCTTGAACCAAGCATTCAAAGTTTACAATTGATTGCAAGCTTAATTCCTGTCTCTTTTGCTTTTAATTGCATGGTCATACCCATTTCCAAACCTGACCTTCTGTGTGGTGTGGCAGCTGAACATTATTTTTCACTTGCTCCATTCGTTGGAATTTTGTGTGTTTAGTTGGGAAACAATGTGTCAAAGAAGGGCTCCTGACCATGATGCCAGTTTATTGTCGGGGGCTCTTTGGCGGTGTGCAAATCTCCCTGAAAAACACCGTTGAAGGAAAATCAGCTACAACAGCTTGGGTTCTTTTATTATCCTTCTGCCAGGGTCCATGACAATGTGATATGTAAGTTTAAAAACACTGCAAGATTATTGTGATGCTGTGCAAGAATACTGCCCCAGCCTCAGTTGTTTACAACTTTTCTGAGTCAGAAGCAACATCGCTGCATTTGCTAGACCTCAGTGCATTTCTTTTCCAGCAACTTGTCCTGTGTCTCCTTCGGCCTCCAGAACATTCATTGTCCAAAAAAATCATAACTTAATTGAAAGTTATACAGAAAAAAAATCTTGCCTTACTGACTGTATATCTCTCAGCGCAGAGAGAGAAATTGACCCCAACTAATTGCTGTGCCACCTGGGAGAGAAGTCTAACTGTTCTTATCTCCCCAGTCTTTTTTCTTCCAGAAATACAAAGCCATTCCATATATTTGATAATTCCCTTTTCATAATTTATATCCTTTCTGTGATGTCAACCAGAACTGTGCACAGAGTTCAAACATTAGTCATTACACAGGTTCATGCATTAGCAAAATGATGGCTTTTTGTTTCCCAATTCTTTTCTATCAACTTCTGACATATGCTTTGTTTTGTTGGTTTTAAAGGATTTTTTTATAACAGTTGAGTGCAGAGCTGGTATTTCATGGAACTACTAGTGAATTCTCATATCCTCAAGTCTGCTGGCAGTCATGGTCAGCTCAGAACCCTTCGGCGGTATACATTGCATTTTATCTGTGGTTTTACTGCCCAGTAGCTGAGTAAAATTAAATGCCTCAATAGTTAAGTGTGTAAGCAATCTTCATAGCTTGTGTTAGCTTTATCACTTGCTTAGCATTTGCAAAAAAACAAACAAATAAACAAAAAAAAAATCTTAAATGTTACTTTTTAATTTCAATGACCCAAGAGACTTCTATTTACATTCTTTTACTGTATAGGAAGACTATGATATACCTAAAAGATATTGCAGACTTATACATCTTTAAAAAAGATCATGCAGGCATCATGTATCCAACACATTTCATGTTATCATATTTCATTCATTATCTGTTTGAGCTGAGGCAATAACAACACAGAAACCTTCAATATTCTCCTTAAAATGTTCATATAAGACCTATTTATGATAGTTAAATTACAATTTAAAGCTGCAAAGAGAGTTTAATCAGTCCAAAGCAATTCAAGATAATAATTTTTTAAATAATTGTAGATGTACTGTTTGTGCTACTCCATCTTTTAACATCTATAGTGTTACAAAAGATTATTTTCTCTCTTATATCTCTTTTTCATGTCCAGAAATTTCAAGTCAAATAACTGTCTACTTGCATATACTCTCAGTAAGATGAGTCACACATTTATTAATAAAATTTCTTTTCAGTGTAAAGTTGAGTTGAATGAATCTTTTTGGTTGGAAGCAGGAAAGTCTTTGAAAAGGTCAGTATATAATTGAAAATGCAATGTCTGAGAATTATAAGGTCTGTAATTTAAACAAAGCTAGAAACATTTTGAAAAATATATCATTCTCTGTTTGCAAATCTTTTCTTCATTATTGCCTATGTCCATCCTCCTTTACTGCCTATGTCCAGCCTAGAATCTTTCTTCTTGTGCACTGATACAGTGATAGCAAGACTGTCATTCTGTTAATCAGCTCAGTTTAGATAACTGCTGCCATCTAATCATAAGAAAGTATATGGGTATTAATATTAAAAGTCCAAGGAGTGTGAACATGTATCTTCCTGAATAACTTTAATATTCAGAACCTGAGATTATCTCTATTTTTCTAGTAGCAAAGAGAGGTTTTCAAAGACGTAGCTTTATCTATTAACAGTATTTATTGTTGGATATGGAGAATTCACTAATAAGATTAGTGACTATACATAACAAAACAAGGCTCTGTGTAATTATCTTTTCTGATATTTTTCATACTAAATGTACTTCTTCAGATAATTCTACTCAAATCAGTACTACTCTTTCTACCTACAATATACTTCATGAAGAATAACTATCACATGATCCGTATTACATACATAGATGAATGGCATATCCATCCATTGAATAGTAGAGGTCTGATTCCCAGTGTGTCTCAAAAGAACGTACATTTGTGTACTGAAAAGCCCTAAGAAGTTTGGGTCCTTTTTTAATAATTTTGCAAATATGTCCTTTGGTATTCTTTTTTTATTATTATTATTTGTTTTTTAATGTAACATAGCTGAAGAAGTTAATCTTGACCTTTTATAATGGTGAAAAGGTATTGTTAAAACATGTTAGATGTAGCTTTTAAAAAATAATCTTTATTGAAGTTCCTCACGTTCATATAATTATTGACATTCCCAGCAATAAATTAAGGAGAAATAAAATTATGCAGAACGCTGTTGACTTGTAAACACTGATGGTGTGATTTACTGACCTTATTTTTTATCTCAGCTGGAGAGATGATGGAATGACTTAAATTATATTAACAAGTTCATCCACTCCTCCTGCTGCAGCAATAACTCTTTGCCAAGTATTTCCTGACAAAGTGTAAACATCTGCCTCTTCCCTTCCTGGTCAATTCAGAGTGGCTGATAGAACATGTATATTACTTCTCCAGCTGAGATGGAGCCTAACTGAATGGTAACTTAAAGAAAAAAAAAGAACAAAGAAAAATGAAAAGCATACATAGAAAATCTTGAGCTTTTATTAACTTCTAAAAATAGTTTCTATTTTTCTAGCACCTGGAGTTGCTAAAGAAAATTGCTTCTAAATAAACATCCTATCAGATTATTTCCAGTCCTGTATGCTTGCTCACACATGCACAAGCACATGCAGAAAAATATAGGACATGACAATAGCATAGTCTGCTTGTTTTCAATTTAAAATTGTAATGTTATTGTCCATCTCCATCATTTGTATTTCCAAGTTGTGTTCTGTCATGTTGTTTGTGTTAGGACAAATGAAAGAGACCAAATGGTATATAGAAACTGGAAATAAATTAATAAATTATACTGGACTGCTTTAGCATAATTCGTGAATTTGTTGAAGCTAAGCAGTGGTAATTTAGGAACATGGTTTCGGTGGATTAAGGGATGAATATCCTTAAGGTGACATGTGAGAATATAGACTATGGGGTTTTTGGCAACAGCATCTGGAACTCTTATCAGCTGTATAACTTTCAATAGTGTTCAATAGTGTTTCCTCAGCTGAGATAAAAGGAGAACAATTAATTCTGCAAACAAGCTCTCTTAGATATATATAGAAATCCTAAATTAAAAAACAAAATAAAGTGAAATAAAGTGAAATAAAATAAAATAATAAAATAATATAAAATAAAATAAAATATGTAAAATAATAATAAAAAAGTATAAAACAGCTTAGAGTTGAGGGAGTTGAAGTCTTGAATACCACAGTGTAATAGAAGACCATGACTTGGAGGATGTCAAAATAGCTACATCTTATCTGTTGCACAAGACTCAAACAACGAAATGTACACACTTCCAGTCTGTGTGTCCTCTAAGCATAAGGTTAAACCATGTATTTGGTTTGGCTTGTCACCTCTCCCGTGGGGCAGATGGACATTTGAATCACCACAAGTGATTCTGTGCCTGCTTGAAAACAAAATAGAAACAGCCCATTTGATACTGAGTCTGGAGCTACACAAATATGGGCATCATTCAGCCTTCCAGAGAAATCTACCATAATTACCATCCTTCCATATGATGGTATAACAAAGTCTACACAACTAGGAGTTCCTATATTTTATTTTATGAGTAGAATAGAAGTTTGGATGTAGAATTTATGAAAGGGTGATCAGTAAGACTCCGTAAGTGTTTTTTTTTGTTGTTATTTGCTTTTTTTTAATGAAAACTAATCAATAGGCCTAGACTCTTATGTCCTGCAGAAAAATCTAATAACTTAAAGGCCACATAACTTAAAATCCCTTTGCAAGTCGTGGAATCATATGAACTCATTTGCTTTATCAGTATGTATTTGGAATTTATAATAAATAAAATGAATACCATTACTGAAACATTTGCTGCTATTCTCTCAAATTGCTTAGCACAGAAGTATTATTTCACGGCTATACAATCTTATTTATTGGGATGAGGCAAAATGTAAGGAACAAGCACTGGTAATTCTTTCAGTATCAAGTTAGTGTTTTCAGTAGTTCAACCAAGATATAGCTGTTCTGTAAGAAAAAATAAAAATGTTCTTGGAACACATTTATAGACTGGAATAAAAGCTGGAGACTATCTTAAATTATTTACTCAAGAGTCTAGATTTCAACTTGACCTACTAACTTATGGTTAAAAAGGAATTATCAGAGACTTCAGAGACTTGATAAAAAACAAACAAACAAAAGAAACCCATCTTTTACTTTTATCAAAAGATGAAATTGGAGTGATCAAAAAAGCAATGAACAGTTGCAGTAGCATTGGGTGTGCAGTGATTAAGACATGCTGTTAAGCTGCCCAGTGTATACATTCACATGACTTGTTTGAGTCGTAGAAACATCTTTGAAGGAACTTTCTTCCGAAGGAATTCTTTTGTGTTTGAATACTGATGAAGACCTCCACTCTTCACAGGATTTTTGAGTGTTTTGTTTTGAGTTTTTTTTTGCACTTCCTAAGAGGAATTTATACTGTCCTTTTTATTATCTACTTCCTTCCGCACTGTAGAGTTCGTTTCCACACTTCTACTATGGACAGTCATTTGACCTGTCTTAGTGACGGCAATATTTGGCTCTCACAGGTTTCCTGTCTTCTTCACCTTCAAATAGGTGCTTCAAAATAAAATTCTGAAGCCTGCTGTTATTTCTGCACTCAGACGGTTCAGTTTGGCTGCTATTGTGTTCGTGGTGAGACATGACTTGACCTTTCCTTTCTTGTCTTATTATTTCATCATATTTCAAATACTTGGGTCCTAGATAATGATCGTCAACAGACCCACTTGGGTTTTTTGATACCTCCTAGTCTCCTAATTCAGTTTTGTCTTATGGAATCAATCCTTGGCACCAGATCCAATATTTAAGAGGGTCTGTAGTAACTGTATTAGTACAGAACAAAAGCAAAGGGTTTTGAAGTGGCTGGTTGTCCAAACCTAATGAGAGAATTTCTGCAAAAAAACAGTTTATGACAGCTAAGTCATTCAGCTCTCCGGTGACAAATCTGTTATGTATCGTGTCAAAGTGACACACTTTCATCTCTTACCTCTCAGGAAGCTTATTTTCAAAATGTGGCCATCAGTATGTTTTACTGCAGCATGAGAATTACCTAGCACTGAACAGATATGCTGAAGAAGTGATTTAAATCTGGAACAGGTTGAGGCAAATATTCCAACCTGTTTTGTTGGGGGCCTATTGTGACATTCATCTTCATGATATCGCATGCCCAAATTTTCTTCTGGGATACTTAAGTCATGTATTTGTTTTTCTCTGCAAGAATTGTAACAAGTGAAAAATGATTCTACCAGGTGCCATCACTGTTGAGGAAGTTGAGGAAAGTTGAGGAAGTACAGAATGCACATTGACAGGGATATGCCTCTTCACCTCTCCTTACATAAGAAGGTTGTATTGAAGATTACATCCCTCATATGCTGTGACTTGCCATGAGTTTTCTTCAAATAACCATACCCTCCACATCGATGTCTGTAGGAACATATCCAGGGAACA
>VWPW01000034.1:0-19704 GCA_013389825.1 Crypturellus undulatus
GCCATTTCTGCTTTTGGGCAGAGCATAGGCAAAACCGGTATCACACATAGCAGCATGCACAAAATAAACTGTTCAGCATTTCATTTTTAAAAGACAGGAAGATGTTATTAAAAGTCAATATGATTTCTTTAACGACTGAAAGCAAGGTAAATAAATATAAGGATTTATTCCAGGCTAGTGTTTTATATAGATGCATTCACATAAATGGTTTCTGCACAGTATTCTCAATTACTCGCTGCCTCATCATAAAGTAACTGGAGACATCCAGCCAACTCAACAGGTAACCATTTTAAATTGCACTGAGTATATGGTATTGCTTGAACTCATTCTCTGGGGCTTGATCTAGCACCCAGTGATAAGCTGATCTTTCTCCCATTATTCCTGTAACTGAGTTTTCCTGCAGGAGGGTGCTCTTCATTTGTCACCAGGCAGTCATTGCCTATCCTCTGAAACATCCTGAATCAGCCAGGTGACAGCACCCAAGGGCAGGAACCATTTGCTGAGTGCATTGTGTATTTGTGCCGCTGTCTATTCGAGACCTCTGCTGTAGTGTGAGACCATGACCAAACAGGATGCAGGGCTGGACAGATTATGAGCCTGATCATGCCTGAAACATCTATTTCCTTTCCTCCTTTATAGTTAGGAGTTACTTCCATCTTATTGAAGACGTCTTGGCCTTTGCTGGTTGCTTTCCTGTCACCAGTAGAGCATTCCCATGTTCCTCAGTGCATTGGGCTGAAAGCAGTGTCCCTGTCTCTGTTCTCCAGTGCTTCCACTGAAACTGAAGCTAGTGTGCTTGGCCCCCACGCTCGAGTGGAAGGTTGTTTGAAGATGACTACCTGGCTAATGAGCAAGCAGGGACTTCAGACTCCTATCTGAGTGTTGTCTTAGCATCAGAGGTACATGCAGGCTGCTTCATACCATTGCAACTCCCTCTGCTGTATGGGGCTTCTTGGAGGCTGGCCTGGCTGTAAAATCAGTAAAAATCTGGCAGAAAGCTGGCCATAAAATCAATAAAAAGCTGGGCAATGCTGCCTGTCCCCCAGCAATAGCAGCCCTGCCAGTATTGCTAGTGCCTGTCTATGGCTCTGCCAGCTGCCACCTCTGCACTTGCAGCATCTCCCAGGGCTGCCTCATGGGGAGGGGATGACAAACCACACAGGAGCAAATTTTTAGCTAAATGCTATCATAATAAAACGTGTTTCAGCTAAGTGAGGTCAAAGCTGAACAACTGATTTCAGAAACTTGCAAACAGAGTGTAAAGAGCATTAGTGGAGCTCTGCTCTTATATAGCACTTTTACTGCCTACACTTAGTGATTTATCTGAAATAGCTGGAGAACAGCCTTGTTTCATTCTGGTTTCCAAATCTCTGAGTCCCTATCATTCACCTTGCGTATCTGCTGTATCAGCTTCTTACTGATCCTCAGAGAGCAAACCCACAAGACATG
This sequence comes from Crypturellus undulatus, assembly GCA_013389825.1. Lineage (NCBI taxonomy): Eukaryota > Metazoa > Chordata > Aves > Tinamiformes > Tinamidae > Crypturellus > Crypturellus undulatus. Next base: position 1,450 of record VWPW01000034.1, read on the forward strand.
ACATAACCAGTCTCTGAAAATCACTGACTTACCTCATTTGTTCCTGCATGTCATATTTTCTCTGAATTTGGCAGGAAAGCTTGTTAACAACCTTTCCTCGTTCTGCTGGTGCCGGAGAGTTGCCCAGAACTAGACAGTTTTGTAGGACTGAAATTGATTTTCCAATAAGCTGCATTACCTTTTTGGAAGCTCATCGCTTGTCCTGGAATATAGTGGGCAGCACAGACAGTGCCGGACAAAGAACCTTATCATAACCCCTGCCAGAAATCCCCAGGTGCTGGAGACATGCACGGTCCCCAGCTCGACCAGCTGCCTGGTGCCTAAAGCTGAGCAGTGGCCTTGAGGCTACAGGAAACCTGTGGGACCAAGAATCCTTTCCAAGTCCAATGGGGAATAGTTTCCTACTACACTGGACAGTCTAGGATGATCCAGAAGGAAAGTCCTATCCAGGAGAATTGCTAAGATATTTAGTTCCCCTATTTCACACAAGGTTTAGTGGTGCTGGTGCACTGTAGAGTTGTGATGTTGGGATTCATGCTCATTTGAGGCTACGATCAGCCATGGTGAGGCAGACATAAAAATACTGCTTCCTTATCATGATCAGACTGTGATTTCTTGACTGTGTTTGACTATGTGTTTGATTGCAGTATGTATAAAACTAATTTGAAAAAAAAAGTTGTTAAAACTGAAAGCAACATTTTTCAGTAGTGTTGAAATCAATCATATTTCTAAAAAGGACTTGAGTTCTTAGAGTCTCCGAGGCTTCAAACAAAAGTCTGCAGGGCAAAACCAAAAGACTTGCAAACCCAGGAAAGCCTTCAGTGCCTAGAAATGGGCTGCACAAACTTGCCTGTGAAGCGGGAGGAAGCACCAAACAGAAAATGGGCCCCATTCTGATTCACCTAATTTGTCCTGTGTATGAGCCTGGAATTTGTAGCCCAGAATTACTTCAGGAGATAGACACTTACACAGTTCCTTGGATGCAGGGAAGTGTTGGCAGCAGTAGTAGTTTATAAAACTCAGAAGATGCAGAAGTGACTTTTACCATCTCCATCACCTTCCCAGAGCTTGTCCTAACACCTTGGAGCTGGGAACAAATCCCATTCCTTCCTGCAATTCCTCACTTTCAGGTTGAGTATTCATAGCATCCAAGAGGGAGCTGAACTTTTGTGTCAGGTTTAAGGAATCTCTCTGGGGACACAGACATAGATGTGACAATTCCATTGCGTTCCTGCGACGTTTACCTTGCTTTGGAAATGTTCACTGCAGGCCACTTAATAAGCAAAAGATGGGATTAAATAGGTACTGTGGTATCATTCAAATCCATACACTGTAACAGCATGCCGTAAGAACAGGAAGACCTATGGAGAGAACAGACCCTTAGTTAATGTCCAGACGCAGCAGCCAAATGAGTAATCTGAATTGGAAAATAGCATTAGTGCTTGCACTGAGTAATCGATGGGAGGCAGAGAGCACCAGGCCATTCAGGAGGCTCAGGCAAGCCTCGCTGTTGTGGCAGAAAATGCCACCAGGAACCATGTTTTTGAGTCAGAGGCTTTTGTGAATTATACAGTCTCTTTGAGTATTAGCAGCTTGTCTCAAGGATGTGTATTTATGGTCAGTGCTAGAGCTGTGCTAGCTAGTGCAATGCCAACAGATGCTTGGAAGTCTTTTTTGTATTTAGGGTTGTAAACACTTGCTTCCATAAAACTGTGCTTCGTCCAGTTACATCTAAATAGCAGAACTCATGTGGCCAGGCTTCATTCTGGAGGCAAACATAACTAATGCATTTACAAGTTACAGGCAAGAGAAATTACCTTGATTTAAGGTTTTATCTTCACTCCTGTATCAGTCTCTTTGCAGCTCGTGCCAGGGAGAGTTATTAGCCTGATCTTTTCCCTGACAGCTTCAATGAGCATGTGTTCACACCTGCTGTCAGCAGAAGCAGGACTGGACATGGCTTGTATGAGTGTGTTCTCTTCTCTGCAGGCTCCTCAGCCATACTCAGCACCACAATATCTAGAAATCTCCACTGCTTATTTGTCACTGAAAAAAAAGGAGACTTTGGACATGCACCCCCCTACACTTATCTTTGAGGAAAGGACAGAGTTTGCCCAGCTTACTCTTGCAAGCTTGTAGCTCTCCTAAGACAAGTAACAGGTGCTTTTCCCTCAAAGGGAAGTAAAAAAATTCTGCAGGAGAAAATAACATATAAGTATGTATATAAACACATTTCACACACCACAGGGGATGCAGAATCAAAACAAATTCACTATTCAAGTTCCCCAGGCAGCAGTCTGGTAATTCCTTGCTATTCAGGCATGGCAGAAGAATATTTTCCAACATTTTCTCACACTCTGGAGAATTGTGTTTAACTGGGCCCTTACCTTCCTCAGCCTCACCTGGTATTGTAGGATGAGGCAGGGGCAGTCAGCTCAGCTTTTGTGCCAGCTGAGCCCAACTAATTTCCCCAAAGAAATCAGGAAGGAAATTGAATGGAAAATTGGATATCAAAACAGACAGAAAAAAAAGGGGGGGGGGGGGGAAATATAGGGAGATCATCCTTTGTATTCTGCCCATCTCCCATTCAGCTGTCTTGCACTCAGGATAAGCTCTGCAAAGCAGAGGATGAAAAACACCCCGTGCATCATTCCGTCTCTACTGTGCAAGATTTACCAGGCACTGGGTTTTTTAATGCTTACATGGCAACCCGTCGTACATGGGCTGTCATCCCTGCTGGAGGCAGAGATGTGTTAGTACAACGCAAAGATTGCAAATCCACAACAGGCTTAGGCTTTGGGGCTGAGACCTGAATTCTAGTTGTTTTCCCGTGCTGGGAAGGTATTAAGAAGAAATAGTCTCTCCCCAGTGAAAATCTAATTTAAATCCCCTTTTGCAGTGAACACCCAAAAAATACTCCACATACTGTCAGTTTTACATCTCACTGGCAACTAGAACATGCTCTGAAAATTAAACAAATTTTATGCTGCTTAAAAATAGAGCTCCAAATGTTTCACTCCTTTTAAAAAAAAAAGAAATAAAGCCCCCAAGATTCAATGTGAGATAAAATAGGAGGATCCTCCGAGGACATCACAAGCTGCCAGAAGGAGAAACAGGGGAGATGATAACAACATTTTCTGCTACAGGGTTTGGGGTCAGAGTGTTCTAACCTTAGCCTGGTACCAGGCTAGCACTGCTGCAGGCCTTCTGGAGCCATCATGGCTCTCATCCAGCTTGGATCTGTTTGCCTGCAGCCACGTTAACGTGTCCCTCATCCCCTTGAGAAAGAGGGACCTTTGCGAGGTTCCTGCCTGGGAGGTGGAAAGCTCTGATCCCAGAGCTTATTAATTCTGCCCTGCCTTTCAGGTCTGATCCAGGTTTCCGTATGATGGCCGTCCCGCCTGTTGCTCTAATTCTGCTTCTCTCCTTTGTGTCCCATCTGCAGAGAAGCAGCGGGAGCTGGCTCGGAAGGGCTCCCTGAAGAACGGCAACATGGGAAGCCCAGTTAACCAGCAGCCCAAGAAGAACAACGTGATGGCACGAACAAGGTAAGGGGCCGGGAAGGACCCTGTGCCACTCTGTGCTGCCACCCCTAGGGACCTCACGATGGGGCAGGGAGGATGCTCATTGCCGCGTGCCAGTCTCCAAACACACCGCACACAGCGACAGCCCTTCCCAGAGCTGGTGAGCCGAAATGCTCCGTGCTATGTTCCATGTCATCCCCAGGGAGAGCCAGGAAAATGATAAATAAAGGCCCAGTGACAATACAGCCTGAAGGAGGGCAGGGGCAGCCCAACCAGGACTTGGGCAGGAGGTCAGCCTGGTTGTCTTGCATCTTTTTGAGTCATCTGTCTCACATAATTTGAGCAGCGGGAGAATGTGCAGTGCTGCTCTGTGTAGCTGTTCATATTTAAAGCTTACTTCTGACTTGGCTGCTTTTATCCCTGTAGATCTTCTGTTGTGAAAATAACCCGTTCCCCACATCGATTGACTTAACAAAGACTTGTGAATAATACATCTCCATGTGCTTTGTTATACATCTTCCCTGCACTTTGAACAGGGAGGTGATACTTTGCTGGAGCTGCTTTGGCACATCTCTCTATGACAGTATCAGGCTGTGCTACCAACCACTGGATACAAAATTCAAGTTCTTGACTGAAATTAGCCAGTTTCAAATTTTTCCAAGCAAGCTTCAATGCAATAGCATATCACTTATGGACATGCAAGAGGCAGGAACCCTCCTGTGTCCACAGGAGGGCACACTTTGCATGTTCTAAGAAAGGTGGCGGTTTTTAATAGTGGTCCTCACTTAAAATGACAGCAGAATCTGCATGAAAGCTGGATGTTTACTGATTAATAAGAAAGTTGCATGGATTACCATACATTAAGTATGGAGCTGCAGGCCAGAGCCTCTCTGTATGCAACACATCCAACAGATGAGGTTCCTTGTTCAAAGTAATTCCCCAAACCACAATAGCAGCCATAAAGCATGCCAAGACTTTGTCAAGTTTTATTTGTAAGTCCCTGCGATGTTGGTGAAATACATCGCATTGCTCAGTGCTCTGCATTTGGAAGCCAAGGCCATATAAATGAGCCAGGTCCTTACTAGAAAAAAGAAATTCAGCAAATGCAAGAAACTCACAAACTCACAGCTGAGTTTTCCATGCCCACTGCTCCTCATTGTCTTCCAAATACAAGCTGGATACAGGACAAAGACTTGGATCCTTTTGGCAGGAGTCTGCACACTAGTTTCCCAAGAGGAATGGTGGCAGATTTGCTGCTTGAGAGAAACACTGAAATCAGCAGGCAGAGATTGTAAGGGAGAGAAGGTGAGATAAATACAGGCCTACCTGTAAAATACCTGACAATTCCTGACTATAGGAGACACTGCTCTTTAAGAGCTGCAGATGGGAAGAAGAGCAATTTGGGTGGGGAGAGGCAAAGCACCAATACTCCATGCCAAAAGCTTTGGAACAGCCAGTTCAGTCTTACTGCATTTGTACCTGAACACTGTTCAAGGCACATGTGGACCTCTCCACAACTGAGTTCAGCCTGCAGGCAGTAGTCCTGCTTTTCTTAGTTACTCTTCACAGAGTTTTCAGAAGCATCCTCTGGGATCCCAAAGCAGAGGTTTGCAGATGCTGCTTTGGTAGTGGATATAGCCAAGTTCCATTGTTCCCATGCAGCCGGGAGATGTCTGGCACATTGCCTCACTGAAGCATCTCTTCATCCCTTGGCTTTCTGTGAGCCAGGCAGCACCATGGGCAGAGCCCCAAGCAATACCTCAGAGTGGTTCAATCTGTCTTGCCATGGACAGCCGAACCTCAGGGAGGCAGAAATGTCTACAAACTTTTCAAATAGGTTGCTTTCACAACATAAAGGTTGCAGTCCAGTGGGAAATACTCCACTGGGAGCACAAGGTTTGTAGTTGCTTTTTAAGTCTGATCCATTGACTTCTTCTAGTCTCTCAGGAGGAGAAAAAGCCAAAGTCTATCCCTCTTTTTAATAGACTGCATTTTTCATCAAGTATGTTTTCTTTCACTCGGTCTACATTGACTCTCCTTGGCCCCTCTCCACCTCTTCCTCCTCCCCTGCGTTTTGGTTCCTCTGTATTATATCTGAACCCCTGACAGCTGGCATCTAGTACCACGTTCCTTCACCATCCTGCTTCCTCCTGGGGTGAGGGCATAGCAGCGTCAAAGGTGACAGGATCTGGATACGTAATGTGTCCAGCCCTCCCAAGACCAAACTAAACGTGAACAAGGCTGGTGCGATTCTGGCATACTCACTACGAGCCCAGGCAGAACCCACAGCATCATCCATCCTACTGCTGCACCGCCAGATAGGAGATTGCTGGCAGAAATCCCAGCATCGGTGCAGCCCTTTGCAAGCTGGGCACCTGCCCACTAGGAACTGGTCTGGGAGAACAGCTCATTTCATGTAGATCAGCAGTGTGACATTGTAAAGGGATCAGCAGCCTATCTCCTGTAGCTGACTGGTAGCTACATCCCTTTTCCTCTGTCCGATCACATTCCAGACTCTGGCCTATGTTTTTCTAGTACAGTGGATTGAGTTGTCCTTGTCTCTGTAGTCACTCGGATCATGAGTTGAACTCAGATTTTGTCATAACAGATTTCATGTTAGGTAACCGAAAACATCTAGACAAGAAGTTTGTACTAGATCACCTGTTGATGACAGCAGGTATGAATGAGACCCAGCTTTGTTGTAAGGGCAGTGGGAACCAAGAATAAGGACAGCTAGCATGTGAGGGAAGGACTTAAATAAGAGCCAAAGAGAGTGTCATAGATTCTGTCTTTTGCAGAAAAAAATGAAGTATGTTTAAGAAAAAAAGTCATTTTTCAACAACAAGATACAGTGACTTTTTTTTTAATCAAGTGAATTGAACCACAAAGGTCTCTTCTCCCAGATTTCCCAATACTGATTTGTTTATTCAAGACACAGTAACAACTGCTAGTGAACATATTTGGAGATGTGACTTGAAAACCAGAGGATGAGCATGGAAGTCAGTACCTGTGACATCCCTGCAGGCACGCTGCCTCTGCCACATCACAGCTTCAGTCACTCATTCCAAACATCTCTGCTTCTTGGCTTCCTTCCTAATTGCTTTAGGATTAGAAGGACTCTCTGAATGCTATGGGAATGGTATTCAATTTTGTAAGTGCATGCCATTTTCCACAGTTCTCTGATACCAGAGGTGGGAAATTATGTATAAATTTTAAAATTAAATTTCTAATCTTAAGTTTAAATGAGCACAGTAAGCACATGCAACTAATCATGGGCCTGTATACCTGCTTTGATGTTAACTTCTGATATATTCTTCTCTCCCTGACATTTTCCAGTTTTCAGTGCTTGGCAGGCATTTATATAACAAAAAAATCCCTAATATTTTGGGAGTTGAAGCTGAAGAGTATTGCATCTGAATAGAGAGCAGTTGGAGCGTGGATGGGATGCATTGTCTTCAGGAATGTATTTCCCAAACTCATAGTGACACCCTTCTGCATTATTGTATGTCATTAAAGACCAGTCATTCATTTAGAAGAAAATCTTAGGTAATCACCAAATGAGATGTTCATCCCACTTTTACTGTTCCCACCCACTGAACATAGACTCTTGCTCCATTTTCCAATTTTGTTTGGTCTTATTTTAAATGTGAACCAAAGTCTTTGTGCAGTTTTATAGATGAAAGAAGAGTTCTGTGTTGTGAGCAGAATACCACTGAAATAATGTATTTTTCTTTTCCTAGAAGCTCCCAAGTCTATATTCCATTACATTACACTCTCAGGCAATTAAAGGTGCACACTCATAGTTAGCCTTTGCAATGCTTCTGATGAACTGAAAGTCATTATAAAATAATGGGATTTAAAAACTGCTAATCTGAGTGGGCTGTTATGCTGCCCCCAGCAGCTCATCTTTCTGGTATTACTAAATTTAGGAGCGACAGTTCAGAAGTGTTCTGTTGTGGGGACTGGGTAGAGTCTCAGAACAATTGGCCAAATCCCTGATTTGGAATACCAGGAGTACCAAGTCACTGCCTTCCCATAGCCTCCTCCCATTTACTTACTGGCTAGTGTCACCTACTCATTGCTAGGAGAAGGAAAACAAAAAGCAGCAATCTGATGTGACGAGCAATGCTGGCCAAGCAGGTTCACAAGAATGAAGCACAGTGTCCCAATTATTTTGACTTCCAGAGAGGAATGTGTTTCCAAGGTACATTCAGCATCCAATCCGGTGGAATTGCCCCGAGTTAGCCAGAAACACAACTTATTTCCCCCACATTATACCAATATAAAATCTTCACCAGTGAGGGTGGACTCATGAAAAAATGATACAAGGAAAGCCTCACTATCACATGACTTTATATGGTATATGTCTATATGTGGTATTGAGCTTTACTGTGTGATTAATGGACAACATTTAATTATTTCAGGCTCGTCGTTCCCAATAAAGGCTATTCATCTTTAGACCAGAGTCCAGACGAGAAGCCACTGGTAGCCCTGGATACGGACAGGTATGCCAGGTGTTAATAGGATCATTATGTTAACAGTGACAGCAGGTTTCCACACTGAAGTGTGACATTGAGGCTAACTCCTCCTTGGACCTCTGCTGAACCCATTCTTGCTGAGCACTTGCACTCTACCGTCCTGTGCCCTTGGGCATGGAACTAGTCTCTCATGGAATAAGTAGGAAAAGACATGATTTAAGAACATTTTATGAACAGGTCTGAGGTTCACAGATGAAAGTTGATATTCAGACCACCTTGGTATAACTTCTCTGTGCCTGGAGGACTTCATGGTACAAGAGGGGAGTAACAGAGGAATACAAATGTTTAATTGTTTCCTTCTTTACTGTATGTCGTCCTTCCTGCAGTGATGATGACTTTGACATGTCCAGATATTCCTCTTCGGGATACTCATCAGCTGAGGTGAGTTATACTCTCTCCTGCCGTGCTTGCCATAGATGCTGATGTTAGAGCAGACTGCAAGGGCTTAGAGTAGCCTTCTGCAGCCAGAAGTGGCTGCCCAGGCAGTTTGGCAGTGGTATAAGATGTGTCTGGAAAGAGTTGTGGCAGAAACTGTGTCATGCTTCTTTCTTCCTCAGTGATCTGTCTGGCTCCCTTTCCTCACTACTGTGGCACAGGCACAAACTTGCCTGTTGTTTTCACATCTACCTTTAGCTTTTCCCAGTTCTGCCCAGCCTGCAGTGTTGGCCCATGCAAAAGCATTAGCTTGCTGGTCATGACAGCTCAGCAACTGTCTACGTGCCAGGAGCACAAACAGGGGCTCTGCGAGTATGCAGTTGTTTCCAGTTCCCCTGGGAATCAGGGTCACTCAACATAGAGCAGACAGAACTCTCAGAGAGATCTTGCAACCATGAACTCTTACCCATTCCAAGAGAAAAGACAGGAAGTTAAGGCTTGTCAGTCCCTCTCTGTTGTCTCTGAATATATTCGCAAGTCCTCTAGTGAGTTAGTTGCTCAACCTCTGGCTACTGTTTCTACAGGATCTGATTGTACCTCCGGGGTGCTGAGTGGCCGTTCTGCACACAAGCCTCTGGGAGCTCTTCCCCCTTGCATCCCTTCTTTGGGCAAAATACCATTGAAACTTTGAGAAATGGCCAAGAGCAGGAAGCAGATCAAATGATCTGGCCATCTCTGGGCCATCATGTAAAGCATTTTTTCATTCAGGTCTGGCTAAACAACTCTTGAATCTGAATCTACAAAGAACCAAGTACTACCAGCAGTGACTTTACCCCCTTTCAACTATTTCAGTGCCCTAGACTGGTGGGAAGGGTTGTCCTGCTGCGAGTCTATTTATTATCAGTGCTATTACATTACTCTTAAATGAGGACTCATCTTCATGGAAACCATATTCCAGAATAAAATAGCATATTAACAAACTGCAGCTGCTCTGGAATATCTCACTTTGTAGATATTCCTATTCCGGAAGAAGCAAGAACATCAGGAGGAGTCCTCAACTGGCTTCAAAATTGGGACTCTTTGTTGGCAGGACAGTTCCTAATGATAGGTATTCCAGAATAAGTGACCTCCTTGCACTTCTGACCTGTCAGAAGGAAGAAGTCTCAAGTATTTGACTGTGTGTCTCTGTCTGTAGCAGATCAACCAAGACTTGAACATCCAGCTGCTAAAGGACGGGTACCGGTTAGATGAGATCCCAGACGACGAGGACCTCGACCTAATCCCCCCTAAATCGGTCAACCCTACCTGCATGTGTTGCCAAGCCACCTCCTCCACTGCCTGTCACATCCAGTAGTGAGGCCGGCAGGCTGTGATCAGTGCTTTCCACTATAACTGTAAAACTTAACAGCCATTGCTTCCTCCTATGGTAGGACGTGCACCTCTTTGTGTTCATGGAGCCAGGAGAAACCAAAAAATCCATTTTATGATTGGTTGATAAGTTATTTTAAGCTATGGTTAAATGAAGCAGAAGTTGCTCGAAGTGCCAGGCAGTGCCTAGCAGAACTGACTGGTCTGGAGAATGAATGCGGAAGCGCCTAAAGACACCTCCTAGGTAGACACTGGAGTTGGAAGGGGTCTCTCCCAAAACGGAAAGGATCAGATGGGACTCCAGGTAATCCTACCCCACAAAACCAATCCATTTGCAAGATCAGGGCTGAGTCTGAAATGCCAGGTATTTTTAACCAAAGGAGGAGGTCAGCTCTTAATTCATTCACTAAACCCGATCAGTTTGTGTCAACCAAAATTATTCCATAATCAGGGCACAGGAAAGGAAACAGAGTAGGGCATCCAATATTATGGCAGGTCTAGCCAGGAGTAACATAACACAATTCTTTCAGTTGCAAAGAGAAAAAGTAAGTGGCATTTCACTCTGAGTCAGTACTAGCTAGAACTGTCATGTTGCATACCAATGCAATCTATCCTTAGTCCCACATTAAATGATCATCAATCAGATCAGATTCAATCTGTAATCCATCCATGCTCTTCTGGAATTCAGTCCTTGCCTAAAAGTACCATGCTCAGGAGTTCAACCTAGTCATGTTTACAGACTATACTTAATCCCATGAGACCCATATTCTTACAAAAATTTTAAGCTTTGTTCAAATAAGAAAGAATGAATCCTGCACCAAAACAGAACTAGGGCTGTACAGTCTGAAGATCAGGACAGAAAGAGGTAGTCAAAGAAAGCACATTTTATGGGACTGAGCCATTGATATTCTGTCTTTTCATGCCTACAGAAGAGATTTGTTAGCACTGAAAGCATCTATGTGGTGGTGTCAAACATTAGCAGTTTTCCGCAACAAGGGATTATGAACAGATTCAGCTCCCAAAAAAAAAAAAAAAAAAACCATGGGAGGAAACTGCAGTTTATCCCATCTCTGCCCTCTTCTGGACCAAGTTTTGCTTGTGTGAGAACTCTCCTCTGTATGGAATGATTGTGTTTATTTGGTGCCGGGATAATCAGAAAACCTCATGGTAAATTAGGTTGCTGGACTGAATTGCTAGGTCACCAACCATTCACTTCTAATGCAAATTAATTTCTGGAATTAGAAATGTGTTCTCTCTCTGGTCAGCCTTTAACTGTTGGCTTCAGAATACTTGAGACTCAGGTTCTGGCTGAGCTGGCATTTTTGCCTGAGGTGAAATCCTTTGACACAGACACAAGTGTGTGTTTTCCTGCTCTTCCAGGAAGGACTGCCTGTCTTGCTTCTGTGCTTGCTTTAGATCCTAGCCAAGGCGAGAAGTGCAGTTCTAAGTTTCCCATACAAATTTCCTCTCAAAAATCCTTTGCATCACAAGAAAGAGCCTGAATTGCAGACTATTTATTTGAAATGTATACAGAGTAAGAAGTCCTCTTAGTGATTAAGCGAACACTTATTTTTAAACATCATGGATTTTTAACTGTGCAATGCAAGGCACGGTATTGTCCGTGGCATGATTAAAAGATCAGACATATTCACTAACCGGCTGTGACCACTAAAGCAGTGATTCCTCCCCTCCATAAAACAGGGGTCTTGCTGCCTCCCAGGGAACAGAGAGGACTGACCAGTGTTGTTTACTAACCATATCTGCCTCCTCATGCAAAAGTGCTAGTTATCTTGCCAGCTCCTCTGAGAATGCTCCTTAGCTGCATTTCTCCCCCTTTGTAATCACATGCTAATGCTGAGAGGGAATATTTCCAAAATGTTTCTTAAGAAGCACAAACCACCAGGTCTCCAGTTCTTGGCTTCTTCTTTCATGTGCCTGCTTTTCTCTCCAATGCTGGCTCAGGAGTGAGATTAGCAAGTTGACTGGAGGGAGCAGAAGAGCTCTCTCCTCAAAGACTAGGGAGAAAAGATAAAAGGAAGGAAAAAAATTTTCCTTAAGGAGTCTTTTTCTTAAGTATAGAAACTGATCAAAACTTAACAGAAATCCCATGGTCAAATCAAATTCTACAGGACATGATCAAGTCTTCGTAAATGTTCCTCGTTGTAAAGTGGGGTTGTGCAATTCAGCACAACCCCGCAGCAAGTACCACACAACCTCCTCCTCGTATTTATCCTCCTGGATCAGCGTCTGTCCCTTCTAGGCAGGTTACACAAACACAGCCATCTGCAGAGCCTTTGTACAAAGCTTAGAGCATTTTGGTGTTACCTGCAAGAGCAATGAGGCGTCCTGCTTACAAGGGTGAACCTTGGCAGATTGCAAGCCCCAGATTATCTCTGTGTTAGGCAAAGATGGGGCAAGACATACTGAGACTGAGTCTTCCAAGACTACACCTCCCCTCCGAAGGACAGACCTCCCCTAATAACCTTTGCCTGGTGCGGCACTATGAAGTCCTTTTATTACCCTTATTGCTGGTTCTGGTTTTTGCCTGCCATGTGCCCTGAAGCAACCCCACAACCCTGCAGTTGCCCCCAACCCTTTGCACTGTGATGTGCACCTGCTTTTAGCATAACCCTTTAGGGTCCCTGGGAGGAAACTACTCTTTTGTGTATAGGACAGAAAGAGGTGAGTTTAAATATTAGCTACACTCAGTGCTTCCCACAAGTACAGTAGAAGCACAAGCCAAGTGTTTTTTCCTGCTCACAGAAGGAGTTGGTTGCACAAATAGCTGGTTTGGCATGATAGTACAGGACCATAAAATGGCAATTTTTTGGCTTCTCCTCTCTATGCTTTGTGTTCATATATTTTACTGGGGGAATAAAGTAGAAAGGGTGGGGAAAAGTAGTTACCTGTGTAGGGTTGTTATCAGGAAGGCTGAATGAATTAAGGCAATGCACATGTGGCTATCACAGAAAATTGACCAGTGACCCTTCTGACCTACAGTCCCTTAAGCAGGTTATTAACATGGGGCCTGTTTGTTGTCTCGCTGTGGAATACGATGGTCAACCCAGCAGGACGTATTAACTGCAGTCGGGGTGGACTCTCCCATTCTGGTCTCATGTTCAGACCTTTGCTTCAGCTGGGCATTTTCCCTTGTGCCCTCAGTGGAGGTTCTGCTGCGGTGACTCTCCATGGGAAGGTGTCTAGATACGTAGCCATTGTGCCCTTGCTCTCCTTAGGTCACTCTGTGCTGCCGTGGCCCAGAGAAAGCAGGAGCGAGGAATGCAGCCCCAGCTTTCTGTCGTAGCATCATATAGCCCTAAGGCCTGCAGAGCTTCTGGGCAGTCTTCTGGCTGCACACTGCCTGCAAGAAAGCAAGTTATTCCTCGTTCCAGGCTCTGCACTAACTCAGATGGTCTTCTCGGGCCCCATTTTTAGTTCAAAGCTCTGCAGAATAGCAAGGGGAGGAACACAGTGACATGAAAAGCTGCATCACTGTCCATGTAAATTACCATGCAAATAGGATAATGTCTTATTTTGATGTTTGGACCTCCACAAAAGAATTTGCATTTGATGCCCCCTAAAGCCTTTTTTTTTTTTTGTTAGAACTTGTATAATTTATAATCTCCTGAGTATAAGCAAATCTTTTCTTTTTATTTTGCCCTTAAACGTGACCTGACTTTGGACTATGGGGTCTCAGCTCTGAACTCATCTTTCCTGTCAGTCTGTCAGTTCCCCATTTTCAGATATCCATACTTGAGGAAGGCTGAGGGTGAATGTGAGATCTCTAGGTCCCATAGTCTAGTCTGCTTTCCTGCTGGCTTTATTATAGGATTTGTGTGGAAAAAAGGCTGATGTACAAGCAACCATCCTAAAAGCTTATCTGTTAAGATACTTTATCACACATATCTTGATGCCAGCCTTTGGAAGAGTACAGGATTATTCCTGACATTTCTGTGTGCCTGCACGCAGCGTGTATATTTGGCCATTGGGTCAGCCGTGCATGTTCGGTTGTCTTGCCTGCAGATGATTTTTTTGCCTGCAGAAGCAGGTGGCCCAGCCTGCTGCTGGACTTCAGAAGGGACTCCAGGAAGCTGTGCTCCCCATGGACAAGGTGGACTGAGCTGCTTCTGCTTTGGCTCTCCAGCTCCTTTCCCAGGAGGAGGCACCTGCTCCACTCAGCTGTATGTTGGCTGACACATTTGTGTGCAATCCTGAGCAGATTCCTTTCCTCTCCGTACGGGATGTCCTTAGAGCAGGCTGCAAGCTGTACAAAGGAGTGCAGGAAGCTTGGAAAGCACCGCACCCTGCCTGTGACTGAACAGAAGCAAGAAAATGCTTTTGAAGAAAGGAAGGCCCCAGCTGGGCACCAGATGGGATGACAGAAAGGGAAAAACAGGCAGTATCTGGAAAGGTTGCCAAGTGCTGCCTTGGCCTAGGGCAGATCCCAGTTGTCCAAGTTAATCTATCTCAGTGCAGTGCTGATACCAGCAGAGAGCAAAGCTTGCTTTGGGATGCACACACCAGAGCTGTCGCCAAAGCCACAATTCAACTCCAGAGTCTGTTGGACTCCTAGAGCACAGAAATGTGGTCTGAGGTCCTTTTCTGCTCATGGTACATGGTACATTTGCTGCAACCTCAGGCAGGTTACATCCCTGCTCCATGTCCATTCCCTTCTGCGCCATGAGGGAGAAACCTGCCCTAGCAGGATGATACCTGCCCTGCCTGGATGTTGCCAGGTGCATGGCAGGCACCAGTGGTAGGATGGCTCTGCAAGCAAGATGCAGAAAGGATCCTGTGAAAACGTTGCAGATATTTTCAAAGTGCTACAAAAGAAGAGCAACACATCTCTCTCTCCCTCCGTTTCCTCACTTGTGATGATTCTTGCATGTGCCAGAAGGCTGCAGGGTGGAGGTTAATAGAAAGATTGGACAGTTTTGGGGGCAGATGTTTGGCAAGGATTTGTTTCCCCGTTATTTGGCAGCTGGCTTTTGCGCAGCTGGCTTCCCGATCTGCACAACTCGGAAAGATTATTTGATGGCCCAATAGCACCATCCCTTGCTAGCAGAGTTAAGGAATTTCAGAGGGCAAGTGGATTTACAACTGAGATAGTCAGTACTAATGGGAAGGAAGAGGGCATTAAAGGACTCATTTGTGATATTTCCAGGGCAGTTTCATGCTCTTATTTTTTAACATCCATGTAGTCATTTGATAGTATAAACAAGCAATTTTCTCCAGTCTCTTCTTTTACTTTCTATTCTTCCTTGAAATGTACCTATGACCACTCTTCTCTAGGAGATCAACTTTGTCATCTAAACACTGCTTGTGAATTTAGCCTGGCTTTGGCCTTGATCACCCTGCAGAGCTGATGCTTCAGAGTACCCTTCTTTTCGGCTGCCCGTGTCTCAACAGAAACATCTGAATAGTTGCAGACACAGCAAAAGTCCTTCCCCTAGGAACGCATGGGACGAGGTTCTTTTTAAGGTGCTTTTCATCTTCTAGGAGATTTGGCATCCCTGCTGCTTGCTTTCAAGGCTTTCCTGTGCAAAGGTTTGCTCCCAGCTTTGAACTGCATCTCATCAGAGAAACCTGCCTGTGTTACAGAGCCGCCCGCACACCCTGAAGCAGAAGGCCCAGCAAGTTAGGATGAAGGAAAGGTTGTGAACTGGGCTGACGCTGTAAGAGACTGATGCCAGGCTGGTAGAGTGCAGGATTCTCACAGGAGCTGGCACCCACATTTGCAAAGCTTCCAGCTTTTCCCCGCAGCCACAGAGAGCAGCTCTTCCCATTGCTTCCCACACCCAGCAGAAACTAGTGAGGGGTCCGAGCCCTTCTTTTCCTCAATAAAAAAGCTGCTTCAGCAAAAGCTGGCTTTGCCATTGGTAGGAGCATGTCTTGCTGACTGTGCCTGGTCCAGGAAGCAGCCATTTCCATAGCAGCAGGTTGTGCTGTGGGCAGTGGGGTTACATCAGGGAGGGGAAGCTACAGAGAAGGCCTCATTAAAATGTGACTGCCTCAAATGCCTGACTGGATGCCAGCACAGCAGGTACCAGGAAAAGGCCACAAAATAAGTCATGCTGTGATAAGTCCCAGTACCCACAGAGATGTTTGCACCCTGGGGCAGCATTTCATCCCTAGTTGCCCATTGAGTTGTCATGAGTGAATTCACCCAGAAATCTGGCTCTCCATGCTCGCTACCCTCCCACGTCCTGGTTGGGCAGCTTCCAAAAAATATGGACTCCATTTGTTATCCATTCTTCTCAAACCTTCATGATTTGGCAGACACAACACTTGATGAGAGATGCAATACAGACCCACAGAGAAAGCTGGAAAAATCAGACAAACTGTCTTCACAACAGCCCTTCTGGTTTCTATCACCTTGCTCTCCTTCCACAGCTCATAGATTTCTTTGCTCAGTTTCCTGCATGGACGAGCTGTCAGGGATAGCAGATATGTCCAGTTTGTAGCTACCTCTGTCCAAGGATGACTCAAAGGCAAACACGAGAGCAGCAAGAGATCCAACACACATGACGATGGGGTAGCTGCAAAGCAGACCTGTAGTGCTTCTCTTCAGACACCCGAATAGCCCAAGGATGCCGGGGAAGGCTGTGTGGTTCGAGGTGAGCCAGACTAGTGTAAAACCTCTGGCTCTAACCCAGCAAGCTGAGCAGACCAGCTTCACCTTCCAGGGTCAGCATTACAGGAGGGCAGCGTGCTGTAAAGCAAGCAGAAGCACTCACAGGACTATAGTTCTGCAGACAGACACCCTTACCGAGGATGAAATCTTTTCAGGGGAGAAAAATTAAGAAAGACTTTTTCCTCCTTTTTGCACATTTTTAGCCATTTTTACTCCTTAATGGGGTTAGTGAACTTTCAATTGTTAAAGAAGGAAATTAATCACCATTAAACAGCTTTCTAAAGGGTTCTGAAAGCAGGTGCCACTTGCATGCAGAGACGGTCTGTGTCTAACATGCTGCCTGCAGGCCTCATTTTGCATCCAGCAGATGAGTCACAGCTTGTGTGCTGTGCAGGAGCAGGGTGGGAAAATCAGCACTGACCATCATGCCCAACAGCTACAGCTTTCCAAGCAGAACCAGGAGAAGAGTCAGTCAAAGAAGGGAGGGAGCAGCAGCAGCAACAATAAAAGCATAACTAGTTGTCACAGGTAAACTTTGGTATCCGTGTCCAGTGGTTAGTTCTAGAATCGCAAGCCTTGTTATATTGCACACGTCCTCCTCTCACTCCTTTTTTTTCTCAAAGCAGCCATTGTCTTTTCCTTTTTTTTTTTCGCCCTACAAACTGATGATGAGCAACAGAGGCAGTTGTACCAGAACGGCTCTCAGCCCAGTTCCACGTCCCCCTCTCCCATCCCAACCCAAGCCAGTCCAGACAACTGTTGGCCATCACAAGTTATAATTTGTAGTAACTTCACTGGATTTCTTTCCACAGCTTCCTCCACGAGCGCTCTAGCAGGGCAGTACGGGCAGCTCTTGTCGTGTCCCAGGAAGCTTCTTTGCCCTGTGGCAGCACCTTGCAGGCAGGCACCTTACTGGGGACCTGGCAGTGCCCATCTTGCAGGAAATGGCTACCATCCCTGTTCTGGTTGGCGGGAGAGGAGGGTTTTTTTAGCATTAGAATCACTGTCCCCCCTCCCAGTGGCCAAGTTAAAGGCTGCACTAATATTTGGGGTTGACTGGCTGTCCAGATGGACACGGAGCTTCACACTGACTTTCATAGCTAATGCCAGGGCTGTGTCTAGGCGCTGGATGCCCACTGGGTTTCTCCTTTACTGCAGAGAGCTGGCCATGCTTTCCGCTGTGTCGCTGGCACCAGTGCACAAATACTGGCAGACAGGTCCAGATCAAACTTGAACTTCCACTTTGGGTCCTCAACTTGAAGAAAACAAAACCCAAGTAAATGTTTCCAAGGTCTCCTTTCACCATGCGGTATGTGGTGCCACAGGAGAGAGGATGGCAGGAGGCATTTGTGGGTCGCTGGGAGCAAGGTCCTTTTAGGATATATGTAATGAAAATGTCTTTCAGGCGGAGAGACCTCCCAACCTTCGCGTAAATCTCAGAGCTGGAAGAGTATTTTCAACTGTCCTTGCATATAGTGAAACATAGCTGAAACAGCCAAATGCAAAGTAGAGATTAAACATAGGATTTGACCTGAATAACCTTTTAATTAGGAAGATAAATTTGTTGTAGCTTGACCTTAGTCCATGTTAGGAACCTGCTAATCATTTGACATGCAGAGTGTATTAATGCTGCACTTAACTTGACCATTGGTTTTATTATCTGGTTTTGGGGTGGGTTTTCTTTCACTCCTGAAGCATCAATTTGCATCTGGTAAAGGTTTTAATTTTTCTTTCCCATCCAGAACATGTAGCACACTGTTGTACTTCAGTTCCTGTCCGCGTAGAGTATTGCCTTACGGATCTCAGTTGTGTTGTG